>JAODAL010004565.1:0-154857 GCA_025379985.1 Phyllomedusa bahiana | reverse complement strand
CCTGCGGGGGCTTTAAAAACCCAAAAGCCCCCTGCTACGATTTTAATGGGAAACAAATTCCTACCAACGTCTAAGGGGGCGTTCGTCTCACCTTCCTCCGGGAAAGCCCCTCCTGGGCAAACCCCCTCTGGGACGGGGACAACCGGTCACACAAAACCGGCTTCATTCCTCACCGATTCGGGAGTTTTTTTCGAGGAACCTCCCGCTTTTTTCCCCGGACCCCTGCTAAACCTCCCAAGGGCTTTCTTAGGCATATGCCATCGTTTCCGCATTTTTGGCTTCCATTTAAATCTTGGAATAAGCGGCTTTACTGCCACCTTCAAAACCCCCCAGCCCATCAAGGTTTCTCTATCCCCCATCCCCCTTTCCCTTTGAGTGACCTTATTTTCCTCCACTGGGATTGAAAATCCGTTCTCGAACCCAGGGGGAAACCCCGGGAAAACAAGCTAGACCCCGTCGTCTTCCTGTCTGGCCCCATTTTTTAAAAGGGCCCTCAGTTGCCCTCCCACCTCCCCGAGGAAGCCATGGAAGGGATGGGGCCCCCACCTCTACACAAGCAACCAGAAGAGTGAGGAAATCTTTGTCTGTACTGGGGCGGGGAGACCATTTCCGGCAATCCTGTCCACTGCCCCTCACGGGGGGAAACGGGGACCGGGGACGGGGGAAGGCGTCCCTGGGTGAGAGCACCCCTCCTCCCTAACCATGCCCGGAAAACGCACGGGGCCTGGTTCCCATTTTAAACTCCCTTTTTCCGGCCGTCAGGGAAATTTTTTCTTGACGCTCCCCTGGTGTCCCACATAACCCCCGTGACCGCTGGGGAAGCCCCACTCATCTCCTCTGTCATGGAAGATTCCAAGGACCCAAATTTCGTTCCGAATACCCCCGGGTCCCCAAGTAGGGTCTCAAAAGGGAGACTGCTTCTACGTACTACCCCTTCCTCCTTCTCCTTCTCCGGAATTCCGGCGGAACCCCATGCCCCTGCTCGATTGGCAAGGGGCAAGTCCGAGTTGGGGTTGGGAGTGTCGTCTTGGTTTGGGGGGCACCTCGCCCGTTTTACCGCTTCCCCGGGGGTCGCTAAGCCTCGAGGGGCCTTTTTCCGCCCCATCCCAAACCTTCGCAATGTCTTCCCCGAGAAGAAATTTAGACTTTGCCCCCCTTCGCCCTACGACTGTCCTTTGATCTTCTGCCCGGACGTCTCCCCCACTGGGAGGGTTTTACCCCCTGTCGGACCTGAGACCTTGGGTATTTTACTATATCAAGGGGAAAACCCAAAGGGTTTATCCGAAGTCCTCCTCCCAGCGGGGGCCGGTTTTCTTCCGTTGTAAAAAAAGGACAAACCCGCGTCCTTGCATAAACATCGGGGGCCCTCAACAAGACCCAACGGAAAGAACCCTACCCCCCCGCCCCGCCCTTAAACAGGGAACTTTTTAAACCGTCTACCAAGGTGCCAAAAATTTTCCAAAAACACCTGCGCCCAAGGGAAGACCGCTTTAAACCCCTTTTGAAGGCACTTCGAGTACCGGGTCAGGGCCCTTTTGGGCTCGGGCAATCCCCCGCCGTCTTCCAAAAATTTCACAATGACATCTTCCGGACCTCCTATAAAACATCTGTTGTTATTTTTACGACTTTTCGGTTTTTCTCCCCCCCGACCTTGACCCCAAACAAGTTCACGTACACAGTCCTCAGAGGGTTTTGGGCCAACCGTCTCAAAGCCAAATTTGGAAAGTGCCATTTTATCAGCAGACCTACCAAATTCCCCGCTAAAATCTTTTTTCCTGACAAGGCCTAAAATGGACCCCGCAAGTTGTCTGCCGTCCAAAAGGGCCGCCCCCCCCCGTGGGTCTCCAAAAGCCTTACAAAGTTTCCCGGGGGGTTTCGCCAACTTTTTATAGGAAATTTTAAAAATACCACATTTTTCCTAAACTGGGGCCCTCCCATAGGGGCCCTTTGCCCCAAGAAAAAGGGAAAAATCCAAAGCCGGGCCCCACCAGCGGCCAGAAACCTTCCTAATAAAAAAGGCCTTTCCCGCCTCTTTTCCTGGGTCTCCTTCGGCCAGATATTTAAACAACCTTTTTTTTCCTCGAGGTCGCCGGCCTCCTCGGGGGGGCCGGGGGACGTACTCTCCCAAAAAGGGGCCCAAAAAAGGCAAAACCCCACTTGGGGGTTTTTTCTCTAAAAAGTTTTTCCTCGGCTAAAGGAATTACTCAAAAATCGGCGCCCGGGAAAATTAAAGCTGCCCTGGGAAGAGGGGAGGTATTTTCTTGGGGGGGGCCCCGTCACCCGCCCCACTTTTAAAACCACCATAAAAATCTGGTTAACCCCAGACTGCCCAACGCTTAAATCCAGGGCAGGCTTTTTGGTTCTCTCTTTTTTCCTCCTGTTTAAATTTTCTCATTCTTTTTTCCCCTGCGAACAAATTAAAAAGAACCTCTCTTTCCCTTTCCCTCGGATGTGACGGGGAAATGATTTCCACCCCCACGCACTTTAATCCCTCCAAAAACGCTCATCTCTGCCGAAACCGGTGGAACCCAAAAAATGCATTCCCCCCCCCAAACACATACGTCCTCCAGCTTTCGGAAGAAATATTGTCATGGGGGTACATTGCTCCCCATATGGCGGGGCACCCAGGAGTGCAGAGGTCCTGCTCCCTCCTCTCTCATTTCTTACTGGTGGCCCGGGCCATGCCCAGGATGTTCCGTGAGTTCGTGGAGTCCTGCTCTTCCTGTGGCCCGGAACGAGTCTCCTCTGCCTTAAACGGCAGGTCTGCTCCTTCCTCTAGCATAATACCCACTGTCCTTTGAGAGCCCAACATTGTGAGCCCATGGAATTCTTATCAACGGATCTCCCTCCTTCCTCTGCAACACAGTGATTTATGGGAGGTTACAGATACCGGTTTTCACGACAGATTGTCCCCTTTATTCCTCTGCGCCGGGTCTGCCCTCAGCCCCTCGCCTGGCCAGTCCAATTTTTTCTACTCTTATCATTTCTGCTGCATGGGCTCCCTCGGCACATTGAGAGGTCGGATCGCGGGGTGTGCAATTTGTCTACCATAATTCTGGCGCTCCTCTTGCAACCAACTCACAACATGAAACTGGACTTTTCCGTCCTGCCCGGTACCACCCCCCAGTCCAATGGGCAGTAGAGAGAGTAAACCAGACCCTAGGTTGCAACACTTGCGACCACTTTGTCTCCGCGCGCCAGGATGATTCTTTGGTCACCCAGCTTGTACGTTATGCCCTGGGCCAGTTTCCTATAACTCATTGGACTCGGATCTGCTGGACACGAGCTGCATCCGTTTCTTTCTTATTGTACAACGGGCGACATCCCCGCCCACCGTTCCCACACTTTCTGTTACGCTATCAGGAGGCGTCCCTGCCTTGTGGAGGAGCTGGTCCTTGGATCCTCTGACCGCTAATCTGGAAACCAGAACTCTACCATTCTCTACCTCCAGCTTTCCGCTCGCGTACCAAGGCACAAACCAATAACAAAAGCGAAGGATCTCCGCCAACCTTCTCGGCCAGAGTGAAAGGTGGTGGTTGTCGGCTACTCTAATATATACGTTTCAAGGTATCCCAGCGATAACAGCTGGGTCCCTGGTTCCTGGGTCCATTCGAGTGCTCAAGTGCATTAATCCGTAGCATACAAGCTAGCCTTCCCCCACTATGAGGGTCCCCGACAACTACTGCCATGTCTCCCTTCTAAAACCCGTCATCCCTAGAATCGCTTCTCTCGGTACATGCTCCTCCCACTCCTGAGCCGATGCCACCGATGTCTTTAACGGTATAAGAGATTCCTAGATATGATGATCGGTCAGAGGGAACGTGTTTTTTTCCTCATCACGACTGGAAGAGGGGTTCGGGCCCAAAGAGAGGTCCTGGGAGCCAGGAAAGGCAATATTCTGGATTGTAACATCATTCAGAGGTTCCTCCAGGCCAGAAAGAGGGGAATGCCGAAGGGGGGGGGGGTACTTTCACGGGTGGGCCCCGTGAAACCCCATCCCGGGTCGCGGGCACACCCGTGGTCACCGCACGAGTGGCACCCGCCCGGCCAAGCTCCCCTCTACTTACCCGGCCGCGCTCCTGTTGCTGCCTCAGCCTGCTGGCGCGCTTGTCCCCGATCTCTGTGAGATTTAAGGGGTCAGTACACCAGTAATTGGCTATTGCCGGTCACTACCCTTATTTAAGCCTGCCCCTTCCTGGGGCTGTTGCCGGATCTTTAATGCCATTTCAGCCTATAGAGAAAGCGTTCTAAGCCTTGTTCTGACTTACCGTGTACCGTACCATTTGCTTCCGTTCTTCGACCACGCACCTTGCCACCTGCCCTGACCTACTGCCTGTCCACGACCACGAACCTGAGTCGCCTGTCCTGACCTTCTGCCTGTCCCCGACTACGAGCCTGCACCACGCTATACCTTGGCTGCCACCGCAAGCAAGTCACGTCAGGGGTAACGACCTGGTAGACTCCCGCCGCAAGTCCATCCCGCTTTGCGGCGGGCTCTGGTGAAAACCGGGACCTACTTAGATTCCGTTTACTGGCGTGGCTTACACCATCGCTTGCGGTGGTCCATTGGATCCACCTTCTACGTCCAGGACCGTGACAGGTACCACCATAACTCCTAGGCAGCAGGCCCGCTGTATTGGGATTATACTAGATTCCGATCTGTCTTTCACCCCCTATATCCAATCACTTGCCCGCTGCTGTCATCTGCACCTCACAAACATCTCCAGAATCCGTCCTTTTATCACTGTGAAAGCAACTCAAATTCTCATTGTTGCTCTTATTCATTCTCTTCTTGACTACTGTAACTCTTTGCTTATTGGTCTCCCTCTCTGTAAACTCTCTCCTCTCCAATCTGTCCTGAATGCAGCAGCCAGGCTTGTCTTTCTTTCCAGCCGCTATACTGATGCCTCTACCCTGTGTCAATTACTGCACTGGTTGTCCATTCAGTACAGGATACAATATAAACTCATTACACTCACCCAGAAAGCTCTCCGCAGCGCTGTACCCCCCTACATCTCCTCCCTCATCTCTGTCTACCACCCTACCTGCTCTCTCCGCTCTGCTAATGATATCAGATTACATTCCTCATTCATCCGAACCTCCCATTCCCGTCTCCAAGACTTCACACGTGCAGCACCAGTTCTCTGGAACATGCTACCGTGGGCGATCAGGCACACTACCCTCATAGTTTTAAGAGGTCCCTGAGAACACATCTTCTCAGTCTAGCCTACCAGCATCCCGAACACATCTTCTCAGTCTGGCCTATCAGAATCCTTAATGGCTAACCTCTCCCCCCTAACCCACCAGCGCACTCATTTTTGGCACTAAACTGTATATAGATGTACTGTCTGGGTGGCAGATCCATCCGAATTCTACATAAAACAACCATTTATGTCACATGGTTGGACCATTGTAAATCTAGCAGTTCTCACCCTTCGTCTCACCCTTAAACCCTAATAGATTGTAAGCTCTTGCGAGAAGGGCCCTCTTATCCTTGTGTCTCATCTGTAAGTAGCTTTTCATTGTGCAATTAGTTTTTTTTGTCGGCACCTACACCCTCCAAATTGTAAAGTTCTGCGGAATATGTTGGCACTATACAAATAAAGATTATTATTAGAGATGGGCGAATCGATTCTAACGAAGTGGAATTCATTTAGAATTTCAGGAAAACTTTATTCTAACAAATTTTCGAAGTTTGGGGTATTCGGGGGAACAAAGCGTTTTTTTTAATTTATAAAATGGCTGCGAGCACATGGCGTTACATGGGCAAAAAATCGGGAGGAAGAAAGGCATAGCCACATGACATGGCAAATGAAGCCAATCAGAACCCGGGATTCTGTGACGTCACCCCCACTATATAAGCCCGGACGCGACGCGGGGATCTCATACCGCTCTCACTGTACTGATTAGGAAGGTGCTGCCAGGCTGCTTATGATACTATAAAAAGAACTCACTTTTAACCCCGATTTTTGGGGGGGGTCACAGCTTTCCAGAGACTGCTTCTCTTACGTTCTAATTGATTTTTAAGGGTTTTGGGAATTTTAAAGCCCGGGGCACCCAAATTTTGCGCTATACTTTTAATGCATCCTCAGTTCTTGAGCACATTGAATTTTCCAAAAGGGTTTTATCAAACCCGTTGCTATTGATTCAGTTAAAGAAACACGTTTTTACAATCCAAAATACCATTAAAATTTTTGCACCTCTTTTTCATTGCACAATTTAGATCCAGGGGTTAATTAATGTTTTTTCTCTGTTGTGGTCACTAAAAGAAACGGTATTTTAAACACCCAAGAAGAAATTTTTCCTTAGCAAAATTCATATCCAAAGGGTTTTTACGATTATTCTGGGGTTGTGCTCCGTAAAATACACCCCCGTTTTAACACGCTCCCAAAGCTGTAATTTTTGGCAGCACATTTCTTTTTGCGCAATTTACCCCAAAGGGTTAAGTTTTTTTTCTCGTTTACTCAGTAAAAAAACTTTGTTTTTAAAACGCCAAAGAAAAATTTTGCTGTAGATAACATATTCAAAGGGTTTAAATTACGATTTTTTTCTGCTGTTTGCCCCTAAAATAAAACCCGTTTTAACACACTAAAAAAGCGGAAATTTTTTGGCGAAAATTTCTTTTCGCAATTACCCCAAAGGGGGTTTAACTAAGTTTTTTTCTGCAGTTGTACTCATAAAAAAAACATTGTTTTCAACGCCAAAAAAGACATTTTGGCGTAGCAAATTCATCTGGGTTATTGCCTGTTGGGGGGTTTTATATTCATAAAAACACAATTTTTAAACGCACTACAATCAATTTTTCTTGGGCATTTGTGGACCATTTTCACCCAAGGTTACCCAAGCTTTGTTAGTGGTTTTATTGGACAAATACAGGGGTTATTTACAAAAATTTCCCTCAAAACAAAACCCCTGACTTTTAAAACCCAAACAGATTTTTCAACAGGAGGGGCGGCTCTTCCCCTGCGAGTGGCAGAGGCCAAACTTTCCCCTGGAGAGCCCGGGTCGCAGCCCCCCGGGGGGGTCCCGGGGCCCCCGGGAGGGGAGGCCAAACGCCGCTGTCATCTAGGGGCCCGTGTGCTTAATAAACCGGGTTCTTGTTTGGTTTTGACTAGGTCATCCACTTCCCCCCAGAAGCATCTAAACAACCCCCCAAGATCGATGGGAACGTCAGACACAACCCTTTTTTGGGCATGGCCCGGAGCGGGGTCAGCGGCCCTCCCCTTTCCCCCAAACCCCCGCCACTGCCCCCATCCGGTTCCCTCAGCCAGGATTACATGTGGTCGGGGCTCAGCGCCACTTACATCGGGACAAAACAATTTGGGGACAGTCAAGCACTTGGCAACGAAGAGGTGGGCAATCCCCCCTGCTTCTTGCATTTTGGGGTGGAAAGTGGCAGGGAGGTTTTTTTTTTTGAGGGGTAAGCCTCTGCATACCAAGCCCCTTTGAGGAAAAAAGGTGACAAAAAACACTCATGAATTAAAAAAAACTGGTGGTTTGAACCATTTTCTGCATTCCCATTTTTTAAATAAAGCGAAAGGGAATTGAACGAAGGGGCCAAAGTACGGGTTGTTTTAGGTGCTTATTTTGCATTCTTGCCATTTTTGGGGTTGAATTCAGTACCCAAACTGAATGGGACGAACAAAAAGAACAAAAGAAAAACCCGAAAAAACTGGCCTTGTATAAAAAAAAGGGGGGGCCTTTTCCCCTTTTAAACGGGGGAAAAAAAGGGGGGCCCCCCCCCTTTTAAAATGGGGAAAAGGGGGCCCCCCCAACGGTGGGGGGGCCCCCCCGCCCCGATCAATTTCCCCCTGTCAAAAAACCCCATTAAAAATTTTACTTTTACCCAATTTCCCCCTTTTCATAAAACCCCCTTTTTAAATTTTTTTCCGTTCCCCCCAATTCCCCCTTTGTTCATCGTTCCTGTCTGCCCTGTACCCAAAACCTTTCGCTATTTACCTGACCTCAAATCTCCGCCGCCTCCCTGACCTTTTGGGCCCACCTTTGACTACGATTTTCGTCTTACATTCGGTACCCCCCCCCTCGCTTGCGCCTCGGCGCCCCCGCAAGCTAGTGGCCCCAGGGTGCAAAGGGGAAACCACATCGCACAAGTCCATCCCCTTTGCGGGGGGTCGGGGAAAACCGGGGCCTACTTAGAAACCCGCATGGGGGCCTTGTGGTGGTCCAGTGAATCCACTACCCCCTTTCCCCCCCCATAACTGAAAACAGGGTGACGTTTCTTTCCCCAGTCCTGGCGACTGGGCCCAAAAAGCATGTCCGCATGAAAGGGCCGAGCAAACACAGGTGTCCCCCCGCATGATTGGCCCCCGGCCCACAAATTTAAAAAACATAGGGGTGTACTCCTGTCCGCTTTGGGTCACAATAAACCATTAAAGCCTTTCTCCCTTTTATAGATCATTCCAACATAGGTTTTCGGAAAACCCCCATTTTGGAAAGTAAATATTTCCTAGATGGGGAGGGCCGGGTGCCCCTGCAGCTTTAAAGGGGGGTGTGCTTATGGTTAAGAACGGCTGAAGGGAGCAAAGTTTTTCCTGGCCCCTTTTTTGAAATTCTTTCAGATGGTGTAAGACCTGAACAACCTGATTGGCATTTCCCCAGTGTGGAACTTCGTTCGCCCAGGGGGGTCTCCGTCCCCCTTGGGTCATCAAAAATCTTTTTGGCCTTTCCTGTTTTAAAATTTCCCCCTATTAATATTTTATTTTTGTTCAACCCAAATTTTCCCCCTTTTTATATTTTATTTTGTTCAAATTTCCTCCCTGTTCAATAATTCCTCCTTAATATATTTTATTTCCTGTTCAATCAAATTTCCCCCCCCGTTAATATATTTATTCTTGTTCACAATTTCCCCCCCCCGTTTAATAATTTTTCCCCCGTTAATATATTTATTCCTTTCTGCCCGTGACCCGACCTTTCTGCTACATTACCTACCCGAATCTCCACCGCCTGCCCGACCTTTGACACGAGTTTTTGTCTTAACGATTCTGTCCTCCTACGACTGCTGGGACCATGAGTGCCGAGGAGCAGGGGTTCTGGACCAGTAGAAGATTAATACGGGAGTTGTCCCTTTAGCAGAGGTGGGGGAAGCCTTTATGCCTGAAATGGGGGGCGTGCCACTGGTGCTACAGCTGTTTGGGGCAGGATTAAAACCCCCACACGAAACAAAAATGGGGGACACTGCATATGTTGATGCGGGCCGTGGGGGCCAACGTTTGGTCCTGGGCCTGCTTTACTTTTTTCCCACAATTCTACATAAGTTATGTTTCAACCCATCCTCTGGTGTCTCGTCAAAAAAAAAAGGGACAACCGCCGAGTAGGGGATTTTACCACCAAAACCCCACGACTAGACTGTTATCCGGGGCTGACCCCTGGGAGGGCCCCCCTTCCGCTCTTTTTTCTGGGACCCCTGCAAAGTTTGGGGTGGCTAAATCGGGCCGTTTGGGCTCCCAACCTCGCACGATGCCACCCTGCTGCCCCCCGGCCACACTACTGACTTACCGGGGTTTCCCCACGCCCGACACCAAGCTGCTGCCCTTCTCTATGATAATGATGAACCCTTTACACTGTTGGTCTGGGGCAGCTGATACACACATGGCTTTTTAAAACCACCAGTATGCTGAGAACCCAACTTTCATCTCCGGGCCCAAAATTTAAAACCCCTACTGTCCAAGATCCCAGATTTTTCTGTCGCCCAAAGGGCCCCCTTCCTCCCCCCCGTCTCCTAAAACTTAAAGTAGAAAAATGAAGCTTCCAGGGGCCCGGGGCAATGGGTAGTCAGGGTAGGGGGACTGGGGAGGGCACCACTTCTTCCCAGGGAAAAAAGGGGCACAAGGGGCAGGGGTTGGCTGAATTTTCCAGCGCCCAGGCCATGGCAGTGCCCGGATGCTGTGGGCTGACCAGAGAGAAAGTCAGCTGTATGCTCCCCAGAGGAGTAGCATACAGCTGAAAAGATCACCGACAGTGCCTGGGCCATGGCAGTGCCCGGACGCTGTGGGCTGACTCAAGATTCAGCTGTGTGCGATCCTAGAGGAGTTGCATACAGCTGAAGCTTGACGGCACCTGGCAGCGCCTGGACGCCGAAAGTGACTCGAGTATTACTTATATTCGAGTATATATGGTATGTGGATTATAAACTATTAATTCATCTTTTTGTATTTTTTGTTTTTTCAAAATAAAAGCTTGTGGAATATATATTTTTATGCTTTTAGATTGTAAGTTAATTTTCGTTCCTCAAATTTAAATCAGTAGGTCAGGATTTTGGTTGCTGCATGAACTTCATATTAACATTTATTTGGTTCAACTTTTATTTTAAAATTTAATTTTAATAGAAATATTTAACCTTCTTTTCACAAATAATTGGAAGAAATATTAGGGTTATTTTAATTTCATAATTCATATTTGTTTTGATCCCATCATAGCTGAAGGCTAAATAAAGCAAAATTGGATGTTGTGCGGTGTCTAGGTGTGCTAACAAACAGAAGGAGCTGAAAGCAAAATTTATATTGATCAAAATCTAACATTGTCCAAGTGATTTTTTCTACACTATTTGTGGTACTTGGTTCTGGATAACCTGTATCCAAATGTTGGAAAACTTTTGTTATGTGCGTAAGATGTTTATTAACAAATTTTATTCAGATGTCAATCACTATTTAAATTTGATTTTCCTGGTCTCAGCTCATCTTCTAGATATAGAATTAGCTGGCTCCAGAGGTCTCGCTGAGACCTATTGGCAAAAAGAGTTAATCTAAGACAAATTTAGTCTTAGACAAGCAAAATATCCAAGATAATTGGTGGGATCAGTCTCTGGGACATTGTACCTTGAAACCACACTCAACATACAATGTCCCAGAAAAGACCATTATGTGATGAAAATATTGTATCCTGAGGCCATTGTAACTTGAGGGCGAACTGTACAAGAATAACACAGAGTCGAATAATACTTAACCTCAAAATAACGTCTGGAGAAAAATAAGAAGGAAAGCAAGAGGAAGTGCTGAACCCTATAGAACTTAAAGCGGTATTGCCACAATCTTATTTCATACCTTCTGCATCCAGCTCTTCAGCTCTGTGTGCTCAGAAGGGGGCGTGTGTGAGTTGTTTGAATTGCATATCATGTGACCCAGCAGGATGACATCAGCATGTCCTTCCTCTCTACAGTCAAAGAAAGGTCTGTTTATGTGAAGAACTGTAAGTAGCTATATTGTAGCTTAGAGGTAACATTTTTGCTTCACAGCATAAGGGTCGTAGGTTCAAATCCCTGCAGGAACTAAACCTGTGGAATTTTTTTCTCTTTATCAATGAACAGACCTCATTGAGGTTTCTTTTTTATTTATTTGCACTGTTTGACTATTTACTAAGGAGTACAAAGGACGGGAGTAGAGTGACAGCACCTGGGGTTTGAACACTCAGTAGCTGCCTGAGAGGAGATGTCATGTCTGAGCATGTGCGACCAGGGCTGAGAAACTCTCAGCCCTGGTCGTATCCCCTGGAGATGAGCTGTAAACAATGGATCATTAAAGGAGCAGCTAAAACAAAAATGGTCCAGAATTTTAAATAACGATGAATGGTGAAAATGTTTGTTATTTAATTTGCAAGCTTCCCACATCAATTTTACTTTGTGGCAAAACCCCTTTAAATTTTGGGAAGCCATTTGCTAAATTTTGAGATCATAAGATTATAAAAAAGATAAGCCAGACTCACCTGCAGATATAACTCATGCAGGGCTAAGAATACTTAGTCATAGAGAGTAAATATTTTCATCCACAAATTGATTTGCGGTTAGACTTTGGCAATCACTAAAAACCACAGACGTTTGCATACTGGATAATTATTGTTAGTGCTTGTCAGTTTCCAAACTATTGTAACAATAATTGTAACTATGCAAAACTTTTAAGGGGACATTTCCCGACATCCCAATGCCAGCTTTTTTGGTCTATATTGCGCTAAAATCGCTTTTGACGACATATTTTGGATGTAAATGAACTGTCGTACACCAAAACTAGGCGCATTATACGCCGGGACCGACACATTGTAATGCGCCTTAAAATGATGCGCTGTGCGCCTCCATAACCGAATGCGCCTACTGAGGCGCATAGCACATCATTACAAGTGTATATGTGTTAGGAACATTTTACATTTTACAAGTATATGTTAGGCGCATTACAAGTACGTGTTAGGAGCATTTCATGTACTTGTAATAATAAGCTATGCGCCTCCATGCGCGATGTACCTCGATAAGGCATTACATACGCATCTAATGATATGCTATGTGCCGTGATTTGCGCTAATCTCAGTACAAAAATTTCATTGGTTGAGTATGTAATGCCCCTATCGAGGCACATAACTTATCATTACAAGTATATGAAATGCGCCGAACACATACTTGTAATGCGCCTAACATATACTTGTAAAATGTGAAATTCGCATATACACTTGGAATGATGTGCTATGCGCCTCAATAGGCGCATTTCGTTATGGAGGCCCACAGCTCATCAGTTTTATTTATTATGCTTACTATGCAAGGTATACCTGACGCCAGATTTTTGATAGGGTCGGACTTTCTGGCGCACTTTACACTTATTTAATGCGCCTAAAAACTGACATAGCACCGTCAATTTTCGGACATCTTGCCCTTTGTGATTACATTTAATTTTATGGACTGATTTTATACACATATTTACTGTTGAGGGTACCTGTATTGGTAAAGGTCACTATTGGAGTCATTACAGTTATCATACATCTACCTGCTTAGCATTTTTCTTACATCTCAGTTCGACACTGGTTCGACTGAACTTGTAAGAAACATTTTTCACTTGTCCTTAGCCCTAACCATAACTGTACATTGTCCGTGAAATAGGAAGATAGGAAGAGGTAAGAAGGGAAAGGAGGATAATATGATGCTTCAAACTCATTGGAGTGTTAACATGTCCTAATCATGTTACCATGATCATGATTTACAGTGAAATTCTCAATGGAAATATTTCACTGTAATTGGACTTTTAGAGATATTTTACCTTCTTTTCTCAAATAATTGGAATAAATATTAGGGTTATTTTATTTTCATAATATTTGGACCCATCGTAACCGAAGGCTAAATAAAGCAAAACGGGAGGTTGTGTGGCTTCCAGGTGTGCTAACAAGGAGCTGAAAACAAAATTTATATTGATCAAAATCTAACATTCCCAAAATAAGTCCTAAAATGTATGATTCTTACTGGAAATATTTATTTTTGGCAAATGTTGGAAAGTTTTTGTTATGTGCGTAAGATGTTTATTGGTGAACTTGACCTAGCCTGAGGGATGAGGAAATACTGATCTGTCAGCTTTTGAATCAAACAACCGATAGAATTTGATATTCTTTACAGTATGTTTTTGTATTATATATATCCCCAGAATATTTGAGTCTCTAGGGTACACTTAAAAAGTTGTAACTCTTGAAGGCAAATAATCTTGGTCAGTTGAGCACAGGCTAAACAGATGTTCCAAGATGACTGCAACGTTTCTGTCCATGCACCTGAATTGTGACCTGTTGCTGTATTCAGTGCACAGATTTTTTTTACTGAGTCAATTCTGCCAGATGGGCTGATCTGTGCCAGAGCATATTACAGTTTCAGGGAACCACACCCTGCAGCTTTCCTCTGGTCTACACATTTCTTAAGGGATGTTTGCAGATGGCTTCAATATTTTGAGCTGCTCGATGACACTGTGTGCTTTGTTCAGCTTTGATTAGTCGATCTCCATATTGGGTCATCTTGAAATTATGCAACTTAAATTTAAGCCATGGTTTACATGGGTACATTTATTACAAAATCAGCATGACTTGGCTTTATGCATTTATTATCACTATGTCAGCTTTAAATCTATGAGAGTAAACTATTAAAAATGCCATGGGAATCATTTTGTCAGGACTATGTTACTGGCCCTTTAAGGATTTTGTTGCAGCCTCAGCCAGGGTGCAGCTTGGTGCTTGTTGGGTTAAGCACTTGAGCCAATCCCTGGCTGGGACAGGGTATATAAATCTCTTCCTGTTGACCTGGTCCTGCTGGTGACTGCTTTTTGTGTCCTAGCTGTTGGTCTTTGCTCTGCTGTGTTGTTTCACTGGTTCTCTGGATTTTGGCTTATTTTCCTGGTTACTCTTTCGTTTTGTCCTTCGCTACTGCTCATACTTCTGGTTTGACCCCGGCCTGTCTGACTATTTTCTATTTCTTGTCTGTTTTCCCGTTTGTCTTCCGTTTATCTTCTGTCTGTTGTCACCCATTTACTAGGGTATATTTCAAGAAGAGGTTCAAATGCGAGGTCGCCCTTCTCGGGGCGGGTGCTCTGCCTAGGCAGGGCAAGATAGGGACAGATTAGGGCACCCCTTAAACATTTCTAATCTGCAGGAAATGATAATTATATATAAATCTGTATTTCTGTCAGTCTTTATTGGTTTTACTTTTATATTCAAGATGCCTTGTCATTTACAGTACTGTGATTAATAATTCCCAGTAGTAGAGGGAATTTTGAGGACAATAGAATAATAAAGTTTCTTGTAGCAGGTGATTCTCATACTCAGGCACTTTTACCTACATTATATTCTGCTATGAGGCATCACTCTACTTCTTTTTGGGACACAAGCGGGTGATTTCCAGGTGGTCATCCTGTAAAGACTCTTGGATCAAACACTTATTTTTAGACAATGAAAAAATAGTGACAATATGCAATGAGTTTGCATGGCCGCCCTGTTGGTTACTATTATTATGTCTGTATGTCTGTATCATATCTATTTGCACTGTATGTAATTATGACTTCCAACTAATGCAAATATAATACTCATGGGCACACTGAGTTTATATAGCCTTTATCTGTCAACAAATTGCACTAACAAGGCCAGGTTGTTCAAGTCTGTCAGATTACCAGAGGGTTATTCATTTGTTCAAGCATTCAGTGATAAAGGTCCTGGTAGTTCACTGGGTTAGTATAACTATGAAAAGGCATAAGTAACTAATAACCCATATTTCACCTCACTAATTAGTAATGATCCCTCCACATAGGTGGCGAGTGCCGGCTGCTAATTGCAGCTGACTCCCACTGGTAACAGCAAGGAATAGAGCCGACTCCATTCTGTGGCGTTTAACCCTTTTGACGCCGCAGCCATTCGTCACTACAGTTGGGACCTCCAAGATGAGATCACATGGTCCCGATCAGTTAACATGGTAGCTGGAAGCCTGGTGAAGGCTTCCATCACTGCCATGTTTTTCGTTTTACTACTTCCTGCTCTAGGCAGGAAGTAGGAAAACCACCATATTGGTATACCCTACTGCACTGTCTATACAATAAAATAAGCTGCATAAACAGTGGCGCCCCATAATGGTGAAGCTACAGTAAAAAACATTTTTTTAAAGTGTAAAAAAAAATATATAAAAAATTTAAAGCACTGCTGTTTTGCAACTTTCCAAATAAAATAAATAATAAATAAGTTACAAATAATTGGTATCCCGATCTATTAAAATATAATATCATTTATCCCGTATACCATAGAAGAAAAAAAATCCAAACACCAAAATTAGGAAGCTGAATAAGCAGACCAACGAATACAATTGGCTCATTATGTAAGTGTAACGATCAGCAGTAGTGGATCCACTGGACCACCACAAGCAATGGTATGAGCCACGGCAGGGAGCGGAATCTAAGTAGGTCCCGGTATTCATTCCATTCCGCAAAGCGGTATGGACTTTCTGCGGCGGGAGTCTACCAGGTCGCTACCCCCGACGTTACTTGCTTGCGGTGGCAGCCGAGATGTAGCGTGGTACAAAATCGTAATGTAAACTCGGGGACAGGTGGTAAGGTCAGGACAGGCAGCAATGGTTCGTGGTCGAGGAACGGAGGCAAATGGCACAGTACACGAGATATCCGACAAGGCTCAAGGAACACTTTCTCTGTAGGCAGCAAGGCACTACAGATCCGGCAAGGTGATCAGGAAGGGGCAGGCTTAAATAGGTGCAGCGACCGGCCCTGGCCCTTTAAATTTAACACCGCCGGTGCATGCGTGCCCTAGGAAGCGGGGACGTGCACGCTGGGAGACAGAGACATTGGCAGGAGCGTGGCTGGGTGAGTAAGGCAGAGACTGGGCAGCGGAGCGAGTGCGCCCGCGACCCAACACGCGGGACACGAATGCGCCTGTGACCCGGGGTGAGGGTCGCAGGGGCACTTGTGATAGTACCCCCCTCTGGGCCTCCCCCTCTGTCTGTCCTGGAGGAATCTCTGGATTACATTATGGTCCAGAATGTTGTCTTCTGGCTCCCAGGACCTTTCTTCTGGCTCAAACCACTTCCAGTCAATGAGAATATGTCGCTTACCCCTGATCGTCTTCAAGGCCAAAGACGTTGGTGGCAACAGCCTCAGGAGTAGGAGGAGCAACCTTCCTGGAGAAACTATTCAAGATAACCGGCTTCAGAAGGGAGACGTGGATGGAGTTCGGAACACGCATCGTGGGGAGAAGACGGAGCTTATATGCCACTGAGTTGATGCGTTTCAGCCTTTTGAATGGTCCCAGGAAACGAGGGCCCAGTTTGTAGCTGGGAATCTTGAGACGAATGTATCTGGCCAACAACCATACCTTGTAATAGATATAAGTCATGCACACCAAGGGCGCAGCTCCCTCTTCCTGTTGGAGGTGCTCCGGGCTCTCTCCTTAACCTGCCCGTTTCCTTGTTCTTCCCTCACCATGAGTCACGGATCACCTCTCTCTTCAAGACTTTTTTCACACAGTATATGCTGCCATTACTCTTTTCTGCCCGGTTTTCCTTGCCACAGATGTGGTTTGATAAAGGCCTGCCGGGCGAAACGTTACAGACATTTTGTGCAGTAATCAGATCCTCACTGTTAATTTTGATACACTCATGTAGCAGTTTGGCATATTATTGCTTTTCCTGTAAATAAAACACTTTCCTTGCATATTTTCGTGTGCCGGTATATATCTATACTATTGACAACCATACCTTGTCTCCAAGAGAGAAGATTGGAGAAGGTTTTCTCTTTTGTCTGCTTGTGTCTTCAAACGCGCAGATGCCCGTTGCAGAGACTGCCGTGTCTGATCCCAGATGGCCATTAGGTCCCGGACCAGATCCTCCACGGCCGGAACCTCAGAGGGAACCAAGAGGGGGAGGGGGGCACGGATGTTATCCATAGACAATAAAGAAGGGAGCGACACCGGCAGACTCCGAGTCTAAAGAGTTGTATGAGAATTCTGCCCAAGGTAACAGGTTGGCCCAGTGGTCTTGACGCGCTGAAACGAAGTGGCTCAAGTAGCTGCCCAGAACCTGATTAACCCTCTCCACTGCCCATTAGTCTGAGGGTGATAGGCAAATTTAAGTCCAATTTCACCTGTAGCTGGGCACAGAGGTAGCGCCAGAACCTCGAAACAAATTGGACGTCCTGGTCCGAGACAATATTCTGAGGAAGTCCATGCAGCCGGAAAATATGTTGGAAAAACAGACTGGTGAGTCGAGGAGCAGAGGGTAGACCCAGCAGAGGAACAAAGTGGGACATCTTCGAGAACCGATCCGTAACTACCCAGACAACGGTATTACCAGAGGAAGGAGGAAGATCAGTGATAAAGTCTAAAGCCACGTGGGTCCAAGGACTGTTGGGAATCAATAGTGGCCGAAGCAGACCTGCCGGTTTAAGACGAGGCGACTTGTTGCGGGCACAGGAAGTGCAATATTCAACGAACTCACGACCGTCTTTGACAAGATCGGGCCACCAATAAAAACGAGAGATCAGAGAACAGGATTTTTGCACCCCTGCACCTCTACAAGAGCAATGTCCCCAACTCAGTATCTTTTTCCGTCGGGCCGGGCGCACATATGTCTTGCCCAGAGGGATCTATTGAAGGTCTACGGGTGCAGGGGAGATCAGCCGTTCGGGAGGAATGATGTGCCGCGGGGCAGGTTCATCCCCTATCACGTCAGAGGCATGGGAGAGAGCATCAGCCTTGACATTCTTCTCCGCTGGGCGGAAATGTCTTAGAAAATCGAACCGGGAAAAGAAGAGTCGTCTGAAGGTATAGAAGGTTCTTGTGGTCGGTGTAGATATTGACCGGGTGACGAGCTTCCTCAAGAAGATAGCGCCATTCCTCCAAGGCCAGTTTGATGGTCCCCAATAGTTTCTCTCAGCAGAGGAAAAGGTCTTAGAAAAGAACCCACATTTCAGGGTCTTGATTTTGAGCCCTTTTTGGGTAAGCACAGCCCTGGCCCCCACCGAGGAGGCATCGACCACTAAGAAGAACGGTTTCTCCGTATCTGGCTAAGAAAGCACGGGTGCAGATACGAATGCAGACTTCAACTTTAAAAAGGCTTCTTCAGCCGCTGGTGGCCACAACTTCGGATTACCATTTTTCTTGGTGAGTGCCACTATTGGGGACACTAGCGAGAAGTGTGGCACGAATTGCCTACAGTAGTTGGCGAAGCCCAGAAACCTCTGTATGGCTTGAAGGCCTACGGGTCATGGCCACTGCAGGACGGCAGACAATTTAGTGGGGTCCATCTGCAGACCTTTGTCAGAAATAATGTAACCAAGAAAGGGAAGGCTTTTCTGGTGGAAGAGGCACTTTTCGAGCTTGGCATAGAAGCGGTTAACCCTTAAACACCTGAGAACCTGCCACACATGAACCTGGTGGGATTCTGGATCAGGTGAGAAGACCAGAATATCATCCAGATAGACGACAACACAGGTGTACAGGAGATCCCTGAATATGTCGTTGACAAACTCCTGGAAGACTGCTTGTTCATTGCAGAGTCCAAAGGGCATGACCGGGTACTCGAAGTGCCCGTTGCAGGTTTGAAGGTCGAATGAGGTTGTAGGCTCCTCACAGATCCAATTTAGAGAAAATCTTAGCTCCACGGAGCTGGTCAAAGAGCTCGGTATTCAAAGGCACGGGGTACCGATTCTTTGTTTTTATCTTATTGAGTGCGCGGTAATCAATACATGGACGAAGGAAACCATCTTTTTTTCTCTACAAAAAAGAACCTGGCCCCGGCTGGAGAGGAGGACTTACGAATGAACCCCTTCTGAAGATTTTCCTGAATGTAGGCAGACATAGCCTGAGTCTCTGATGCAGACAGCGGATAGACCCTGCCCCAGGGGGGAGACATACCGGGCAGCGGGTCAATAGGGCACTCATAATGGCGATGAGGAGATAGCGTCTCTGCTTGCTTCTCGGAGAAAACGTCCGCAAAGTCTTGGTATGCAGCGGGAAGGCCCGCAAAAGACTTAGAGGGCACTGGAGGAGAAGCGGGATGCACCGGGCTGGGTGCCACCAGACAGCGAGACTGACAATCTTGCCCCCAATGCAAGACTTCGCCCATTTTCCAATCGAGCATAGGGGCATGGTGCTGCAACCATGGGAGATCCAAAAGAATAGATGAGGAAGACCGGTGTAACACATAAAATGCAAGCCTCTCCTTATGTAATGACCCCACTTGAAAGGACAAGGGCTCGGTACAGTACTGGACCGGATCACAGAGGATCTCCCCGCTGACAGAGGAGATGGCTAGTGGTTTCTCCAAGCGGACCGAGGAGATGTTATATTTAGACACCAAGGCAGCATCCATGAAGTTTCCGGCTGATCCGGAGTCCAGGAAAGCCGAAACTTGAAAACGGATTCCAGATCCGGACACGACTTGAACAGGCATGGTCAAATGAGGAGAGGGATTGTTCACACCTAGGGACACCTCTCCCACATAGCCTAGGTGCGTGCGTTTCCCAGACGCTGAGGACGGAGCGGGCAGCCCCTGCGGAAATGTTCAGGGCTGGAACAGTAGAGGTACAGGTTCTCCTCACGTCATCGAGACAGCTCTTGTGAGGTCAGGTGGGCTCTGTCCACTTGCACGGACTTCTCGGTGGCTGGCAGGGAGAGCTATTGGGGCGGCCTTTGAAATATGGGAGCTAGTCTAGGGAGACAACGCATCCTGGCTGGTTCGCGCTCCTGACGGAGCTCCTCTTGCCTTTCCGAGAAGTGGACGTCAATCCGAGTGGCCAGAGAGATAAGGTCACTCAGGGAAGAAGGAAGATCACGGGCGGATAGGGCACCCTTGATCTGGCTGTAGAGGCCCTTCTTGAAGGTGCCAGCCAACGCCGCATCGTTCCATGATAACTCTGAGGCTATGGTGCGGAATTGCACAGCATAATCGCCTATAGAAGAGTCTCCTTGGCGGTCTCGGCAGAAGAGGCTTGAGCAGGTTGCTCAAATACGTTGCGAAACTCGGTGAGGAACGTGGCAGGGTTGGCTGTGACCGGGTCGTCTCTGTCCTAGATGGGGGGTAACCAAGGCCAGGGCTTTCCCGGAGAGAAGGCTGACCACAAACGCCACCTTTTGGTAGGAAACTGACTACCCATCAGTTCAATATGCAGTGAGCATTGGTGATAAAGTCCCTGCAGGCCTTGGAGTCCCCATCGAATTTCGACAGCATAGACAGACGAAGTTATGGACCAGCAGATGATGTCTCCCCATAATGTTTCACAGAGCCACAGCCAGCTACAGACTCATTCCTGATTAGGCTATGATTGGTCTATAGCAGTTATTGGCATATCAGCTCTGCTATTCCTAGCTGTTCCTGTTACAGTGACATGAGTGCAATAGGTTTATAATCTGTAATGCACAAGGCTACAGAGCATTACGGCTAACACTTGTCATGAACTTAGGTAAACAAGTCCCTTTGTGGAGACAAGACTCATCAGGGAGTGAACCATCATTTTGGTATGGCCGCTTGGAGCAATCAAATAATAGAAAGAGCAGAGAATGGTGTTTGTTAACCAAGAGTAACTTGTGTACACTAGCAGTAGATAAAATCTTCTGTATGTCCTAAATAAAGCAAAATCAAAGCAGCAATGTATTTGGTAATACTCTTCATTTACCTTTCCCTACATATTAAAAGCTAATCATTTTGTTGAGAAAACCCCTGTAAGCTATTTTTAAATTTTTAGAATGTGATTGATACCTGGTTGGATAACATACTTGGATAAATTTCTCTATTCTCTTTGGTCTTGATATATGTATTGTTAATACTTTGGGAGACATGTATGAAAGGGTTTTTCACCTTTTCTGCTGTAAAATGTGCCAAAAGTAAGCAGACTGTGGTGTATAATATACCAAACAAATGTATTAGATGCAACGTTTGCAATACTCTACACTTTTTAATGCGCCTAACATGTCGGGATGTTCTGGAGGTGTGTCGCACCACACATGTAATATTAGATACATATATGAATGCGGATCGGCACAACCTGTGGTCCATCAAGCAAGATCAGTGCCATAATTTCTATTCACTGACATGCAATTCTAATGACTTTTCTTTTATTTACAGCCTATGTTCTATAGCCAGATACTGAGAGGAATGACCCTTAGTAAGAGGAGTGTCCTGGCGAGCTACTTTAACATTAGGATTCATGATGGTCACATGCCTCAGATATCATGCCTCATTGAGCAGAGTTTGTTCAGGAACTGTCTAATGAATCCAAGGAAAACCAATTGAACATGAGAATAATATCTAAATAGTCATCTTTTGAAAATCTTTTCAAGCTTGTTTATTGTCTTGAAACAAGTTGTGCATGGCAATTATACTTGGGTTTTACACTTCTGATTATTCATATTCTATCCCAAGCTTGGGGCTCCTTTTTAGGGAGAAAGGAAGTGAAAGGGACGTAGAAAAAAAGTAGAGTGCAAGAGTCATGGACAATAAGTGCAGTCATGTACCGTAGCTGTAGGATGGGCCCCAAGAGTCAGTTCCACTGGTGGGATCCAAAAATCAACACTACTAGTGGACCCCAAGAATTTACTCCAGTGGTGAAATCAAGACACCGCAATCTGACACTGGGAATAACTTATGAGCAAGGCCCTCTTAACAGCATTATAGGCACTTGGGCATAGCAGTGTAGTGGGCCTTGCCCAAATACATGACATCACACTAGGCCATGCCTCTAGCCATGCACAAACATGACACCACCTTAGGCCATGCCTCTTATTACCCCCAGGCACACCAGTTCTGTCGGGACACCCCACTGACATCGTGTAGCCAGCCTTTAGAGTTAAAGACTAATTGACAAGGCAGAGAATTGATGACTCCCAGCTCCACCAAGATCTTAAACTGTGCTCTGTGTTCCCGGGACATACATTTGCCATTTATGGCCCTCATGCTTATGGGGTCCCTGGATAAGATCACCCTGCTTATGAGTTTAGCATGCCCAGAGGATGATCTAATATGTTTCTGCGTCTCCAGGCTGTACCCAGATTTCTGCCATCAGGAGAAAAAAGTTTCAGATATGCGACAGTATATTTTTTTAATATATCTGTTCCTTTGATCCCCAGTAGATGAGCCACTGACATTAGTTTTTGGTAGAACATTAAATTGACCAAACACATTATAACCTGACAATGCTGTTGGGGTTGAAAGACCAAGATTGTCTCTTTGATTTCCCTGAATAAGAGATGTAGGTGAAAAAACATGGACCTGTTGGATTTCTCTCCCAATTCAATAAATACTTGCCGTTTTGTCAGTAGTTGTCGGCTGACTGAGCGTTGAGCCAATAGCTATCTGTACTGTATGGCCAGCCTTACTGCCCTCTTATTTCCGAAATCAACATACATGCTTGGATCATTTACAGAAGAATAGGGAGATCTAGCTATGACAGCTTTTGCGTGTATGGCAAAGGTGTTACTTGATGCTCTGGGGCCCTAGTGCAAAAAGTGAAATGGGTCACCCAGCTATCATGTCCCATTACACTGCAGGTATCTCATTATGTTCAAAATATATCTACAGCACTCGCCAGATTTTGTGGCATGAAATCTGAGGAGTGCTGTGGATATATTTTGAAGAAATTGAATATAGAACTGGTTATCCTTTCACATGCACCCCAGTATCCTCTCTATACCAAAGGTGTGCGACATCCTTCCGGATTTATAGATATCTCCTTATGTGACAGGACGGCTTTTGGGCCCCCTCAAACTGCAGAGCCCGGTAGGGACTGCTACCTCTGCACCCCCTATAGCTACGCCCCCCGGTGTATGTCCGGCTGAGGTCGAAAAATGCATCAAACCTACATTTTCTGTTGGTTCCAAGTAAACCAGATCATTTGACTTTATATTTTATCACAAGCCTTGGATAATATCATCACATGCAATCCTACACTTATGAAACTGATCTGATTTCACATCTGGGTTTATATTTCCTTATTATCAAAATAAGTAATGGTAGAAGTATGCAAAATACATAACTGTGGAATGAATAATGGACCATGTGCACGGACAAACATGCATGAATAAGGTGGTGACAGTGTAGGCGTTGCATGCTGGGGTCTTGGCGATGAGGTCTACTTTTGGGGGCTTTTTACAAGTCTTGTGAAGGCTTTCATGGCTCAATGTCTAGTCAGAATGGAAAATCTCGAAATCTAAATGCTATGGTTCACCTATGTCAATTTTTTTTGCAGTTTTCACATGACTGTTTTGTCGAAGTGGCATGTGTTTGTTAAGATTTATCATCATTAATTCTCTGTAATGACCGGACTGGATTCACACTTAATTACAACTCTCGTGGTTAATTTGTTTCTGCATGTAACGCTCTGTCTACACCTGTCTGTTGACAGCACTGCGATGACAGATGTTACTGGAGAAGGTCAGAAAAATGTTACTTGGAATGTTTTACTGTACATCACAAAAAATTACATTTGTTCGTTCCATATTCTTACATTAAAGTTAGAGAGATGACAGTTGAGACAGATGGAACAAATAGACTGGGCGGCTGACAACCAATTTATCAACTGTTCCATGTAGAGCCACAGAAGGCTAAAAACCTGGTGAATTTTTGCATCACTTCCAATTATTTCAAAAACACAGATGGTGGTGAGGGACAGACTAAAATGTGTTAACAGTGGCCCTTCTAGTTACAATGGACTAAAGGATATAAATAGTATCTTAAAACCACATTCACCATAAATATGTCACAGACTATGTGATTTACTGGAAAATCCAACCAATTCTCATTGTGTTAGAGAAGTACATGCACTTATTTGGGGTCTAGTAGCGCCTCTCTACAGTACATTTTCATAGTTTGTAGTTTGTAAGGCTAAAAAAAGACAAGTCGTCCATCTAGTTCAGCCTGTTGTGCTAAGGTGTTGATCCAGAGGAAGGCAAAAACCCCCAATGAGGTAGAAGCCAATTGTCCTCATTTTAGGGAAAAATTCTTCCTGACTCCAATCTGGCAATCAGAAAAATCCCTGGATCAATGACCCCTCTCCTGAATCCTAGTCACTGTAACTTGTTTTTATTATTACGCTCCAGAAATGCATCCAAACCCTTTTTGAACTCGGTTATTGAATTCACCATGACCAGTCCTCTGGCAGAGAATTCCATAGTCTCACTGCTCTTACAGTAAAGAATCCCTTTCTATGTTTAGTAGAAACTTTCGTTCCTCAAGACGTAAAGGATGCCCCCTTGTTCTAGATACAGCCCATGTGTATAAAATAAATCTTGGAGAGATCTCTATAATGACCTTTGATGTATTTAAACATTTTTATTATGTCCCCCCGAAGCCTTCTTTTCTCTAAACTAAATAACCCTAATCTTGCCACTCTTTCTGTGTACTGTAGTCCACCCAGTCCTTTTATTATTTTTGTTGCCGCCTTGTACCTGTTCAAGCTCTACAATGTCTTTCCTGTGCACTGGTGCCCAAAACTGTACACAATATTCCATGTGTGGTCTAACAGGTGACTTGTATAATGGGAGAATAATGTTCTCATCATGTATATCTATGCCCCTTTTTAATGCACCCCATGATCCTATTTGCTTTGGCTGCTGCTGCCTGACACTGGCTGCTACAATTAAGTTTACTGTCCACCAGGATTCCCAAGTCCTTCTCCATGTCACTTTTACCCAGTGTTTTTCCAATTAACATGTAATCATTTAATGGATTTCTCTTCCCCATGTGCATAGCCTTGCATTTATCAGTGTTAAACCTCATCTGCCAATTTCCCTGCCCAGGCTCCAACTTATCCAGATCCCTTTGTAATAACATATTATCCTCTATTGTGTTGATTACTTTACAGAGCTTAGTATCGTCTGCAAAGATCGATATTCTACTGTGTATTCCCTGTGTAAGATTATTAATGAAAATGTTAAAGAGGATAGGGCCCAATACTGACCCTTGTGTACCCCACTAGTAACAGCGATCCAGTCTGAGTATGTACGTTAATTACTACCATTTGTTTTCTATCAGTGAGCCAGTTACATACCCACTTGCACACATTTTCCCCCAGTCCAAGCATTCTCATTTTATTTACCAACCTTTTATGTGGCACACCGTATCAAATGCTTTAAAAAAATTTAGATATATGACATCCAGTGCCTCACCCCACCAGTCTACCTGACTTTTTCAAAGAAGTGATGAGATTGTTGACAGGACCGATCCTTCATGAACCCATGCTGGAACGGCTTAAAAAATTTATTTTTCAGTGAGTACTTTTTGGAAGCACTTAAGAAAACCTTTAAAAATTTTCCCTACAACGGGTTTAACTTACTGGCCTATAGTTTCCTGGATACTTTTTGCCCCCTTTTTGAATATTGGCACCACTTTTTGTATGCCCCAACCTTTGGGGGAATCCCCGTTATTGGGGCATCCATAATTTTTTTAAAAATAGGGGCCTACTATACATCCTTAACTCTCTTGGAACATGGGTGTTGCCATCTGGACGGGGGTTTTGTTATTTTAATTTTTCCAAAGGCGGACAGTACACATTTCCTGTGCTGCTCTTTACATGGGCCAAGATGAACAGCTCCGTTGGGCACCAGGTAAGAGGACCATTTTTTTTTTTTCAGGTACATTGGGACAGATTTAGCAAGAGTGCCTTAATCTTAGACAGTGAAAATTTTTAGACTAACATTTAAATGCGCCACATTTATCATAGTGTTATAAATCTGATGAGGTTAGAATGTCTTCTAATTTTGTATCAAATTGCTTTGGGCTTACTTTTTACCCCAGAAACGCGAAAAAAATTCAGTCGCAGTTTCTGGCGTATTTAAGCCACGCCCCCTTTCCCTGCACGTAAAAGCCCCCTTCGAGGCCAACCCCCTCTTTTCGACAGGACAGAAAGCGTCGAAAGGGTCAAAAAAACACATAGTAAATGGGGCGAAAATTTTGTTTTTGCCCAAATCGAGACAGAATTCTGGCGCAATCCCTTTGAAAATCTGCTCCATTGTTTTAAAATGTACGTGACCCAAGTACCCCTGTCCTTAATAGAAAGTAATTTTCCAGTTTTCAAGTCTCTTGAATTTTATTGAAAGATGCACTTTATCTAGATAAGTATCCACTCATTTTCTTTTGTCTTCATTTTGCCTTATGTTGATTAGAAGGGGAAAGGGAAATTTTCCCCTTGGGGAGAGCCACCAAAAAATTGGTTGGTGTGAGGATTTACTCCCCTATAGACCTCACTACTTTTTTTGCTTAAAAAAAGGCTTCTGGGAAAAAGAGTGGGGAACCCACTGCATCTATTGGAGTAGTTATCC
This sequence comes from Phyllomedusa bahiana, assembly GCA_025379985.1. Taxonomy (NCBI): domain Eukaryota; kingdom Metazoa; phylum Chordata; class Amphibia; order Anura; family Hylidae; genus Phyllomedusa; species Phyllomedusa bahiana. The sequence goes on along the minus strand of JAODAL010004565.1, from coordinate 128,307 downwards.
TAAATTCACAATGTAGCTGCAGGAGCTTTGCAAAGTGAAAAATTTTTTGCCAAAACCCGTTAAATTCAGTGCAGACAGCTGTTTCAGGGTTTTTTTCCCCTCGTCAGTGCAAGTAGAATTATGGTTTGGCTGGGTGAGAGGGAAAAATGGTTAGAAGGGGGGAAAGGTCTCCCTTAAAGGGGAGCCACAATAAATTTGGGTTTGGGGTGGGATTTACTCGCCACAACCTCATGACTGATTTTTGCATAAGCAAGGGGTTATGGGGGAAAAGGAGCTGAGGGAAACCCCCAAACGCACTTTTGGATGTAGTTATCCCAAACCAATGTACTCCAGGACTTTGTTGATGACATTTTGGGACTTCAGAACCAATTACCAGTTTTTTATAAAGCTATGGTCTAATAATGGTCGTCCTGGAACCAATTAATATTGTATGCTTAGAACCCAGGAATTGATACAAGTTTATAGATGTATGTGAATTCACAAAGCTTATTTCTACTATTTTTAGGGATCATTCACATTGTGTTTTTTAAATTTTTTTGGGGGGTATTTTGACCCTTTTACTACTAAATAAATCAAAAAAGCCTGAGAAAAAATGTCCATTGACTACAATGTAAAATCAGTGCTATTGTTCAGACAATTTGCTGCAAACTGTCTGGCCTCAGACAGCTTCTTTGAGGGTAGGGGGGCAGAAATCCAATGGGAATGGGGGAAAAAGCAATGGGGGCCCCTGTATGAAAAGTCTAAGTCTAAAATTCACTTTGCGCCCCCGCAACAATCAAGCGCCTCTTCGTTTATATAGCGACTGGGAAAAGTGAGGGGGGCCTGATTGGTTGTTGGCAAAAAAGTAAGTTTTGACCCAGACAGTTTTCTAATGTGGCCGATGTTTTTTTTTATTTTGGGGCAAAGTCCATGCTGAAAAATACTTTAGACCAATGTAGAAAACTGTCTAGGTCTAAAACCACTTTGTTGCCCATAAACCAATCAAGTGCCCTTTTATTTCATATGTGCCTGGAAAATGAGGGGGCTCTTTAATTTTTTGTATGGGCAAAAAAGTGAGTTTTTTAAACCACAATTTCATAAGTGGCCCCCTTTGTGTGAAGTCCCCCCTTTCTATTTTATTTACTATTCACTGTTGTTATCCATTTGCAGGTTTTAGGAGGTTGCCAAAAATTTGTTATGGAACAAGGAGTAGGAAATGCTTCCACTCTTTTCAGAGATTTTAGATTTAAAACTCTATACATTGCTGTTTTTCAACCATAGGGTCCTATATTTGTATTTTGTCCAATAGCTCCTTTTGGTTTTAACCCCTTAACGCCCTTAGGAGTATCCATACGTCCGGGTGGTTTGGGGGTTTTAAGAAAACCTGGATTTATGGATACGTCCCCTGGGGGATCGCCGGAACTCTAAAGAAAGAGTTTGGGGCCGATCGGCGCGGGGTGTCAGCTGTATTTTTCAGCTGACACCCCGCAGCGTCAGCCCCGACCCCGGATCGTCCGGGGGGGGGGGGGCCGGTTAACCCCTTAAATTTAAACCCCCGGACGATGGGGTTCGAAATTTAAACTAAAGAGACGAAACAGGAGAACGCTCCCCCTTGCGTTTTTGGGGTTTGGGCAGCAGCCCCACGGATCGGGGGACCCCTGCGCCCCGCCCCTTCGGGCAGGGGAAAGGCGGGAAAAGGGCCTTCCCGGGTTTTGGTCTGTGTGTCACGATGCCGGCCGGGCCCCTTGGGGGAACCCCCGGCATTGTGACTGACGTTGTCATAGGACCATTTCATAGCAACAAGCAAACCCACTGATTCCTTTGAATGGGGAGATTAAAGATCTCTCATTAAAATCCCCTAGGGGGAAAAGAAAAAAAAAATGTAAAAAAAGTAAAAAAAAAGAAAAAAAAAAAGTGAAAAAAAAGAAAAACACAAACAGAAAAAAAAAATTTAAAAAAAATATTTACACCGCCCTTTTTCCCTTTACAAAGGGCCAATCCCCCGTCAAAAATAAAAAAATTTTCCCATTTTTTGGTATCGCCCGGTGCGTAAGGGACCTGCCCTAAAAATTTTCTGTCATGTTAATTAAATTCGGTGAACGCCGTTAAAAAAAAAAAAAAAACAATCACAGAATTAAGATTTTGTTCATCCCGCAGCACAAAAATGGAATAAAAAGCGATCAAAAAACTCCTAGAAATCCCAAAAGTTTTCCCCTTAAAACACATTTAATCCCCAAAAAAAAGCCTTATAAAGCTCTGTATACGGAAAAAAATAAAAAATGTATAGCTCTTAAAAGGGAACGATCCCATAAAAAAATTGTTTTAAAAATAAAAAAAACTTTTTTTTTTTTTAAAATGTTTCAACTTTAAAAAAAACATATAAATTTGGGGGTATCGCCAAAATTCTAGGGCCCAAAGAGTAAAAGCAAAATTTATCACGGTTTACTGCACGGTGACCCCGGGTTAAAAAAAAAAAATAAAAAACACTTTTGGATTGCGTTTTTTTTTTAAACCCGGGGGCCCCTCCAAAAATGGTTTTTAAAAGGATCAAAAACCCTTGTCCCCACAAAAATGATACTAAAAAAAAGGTCAATCATCTCGCAAAAAAACAAGCCCCTTAAAAGCCCCCAAAGCACAGAAAAAATTTTTAAAAGTTATGGCTCTCGGGACATGGCGATGAAAAAAACTTTTTTCCGGTGAATAAAAAAGGGTGTTTTTATTGTAAAAAAAAAAGCTTTTTTAAAAAACATAAAAAAAAAACAAATTGGGTTCGGTTTTGTAATCGAAAGGGGCCCTGCGAATTTAAAGCTACCATGCCCTTTATATACCGTACGTGACCCCCTATAAAAAATAAAAATTTAAAAAAAAAAACATTTACCAAGATTGCTGTTTTTTTTTCCAAAAACCCCCTCAAAAAAAAACCCTTTAAAATAAAAAAGTGAACATAGTCATATGACCATAAGGGTCCCAAAAAAAACTTCAACTTTCCGAAAAAAAACAAGCCATACAAAAGCTCTGAAAACAGAAAAATAAAAAAGTTAGGGCTGTCAGTTAGGCCCAAACATAAAAAAACCCCAATTTTTTTTTTAAGACGTTTTTCTACTGGGGTAAAATAATAAAACAAAAAAAAACTATAAAAAAACTATATCATTGAAATTTTGTACGCCCCCCATGAAAAAAGTTTAATTTTTTACATCATGGACACCCGGGCGAATGTTTAAAAAAATTGAAACTCAAAAAACAATAAACGAACTGGGGTTATTCCCCCTTTTTTATTGCCCAATGCTAAAAAAAATTAGGGAAACACCTTTTGCATCCAAAATGCCAGTACACCCCTAGAGTGGATCCTGATGGGGTTTAATCCAAAATGGGGGGACTTCTGGAAGGTTTCCCCCTGTTCTGCTACTTTGGGGGGCTTTGGCAAAAAAAAAAAAAAGCGAATGGCCCCACAAAAATCTGGGGGTTCCAAAAGGCCCAAAAAGGCTCCCCCCCTTAAAACGCCCTGCCCTGGCCCAAAAAAACAGTTTAACCCCATTGAGGGTATTGCCCCAACTTGGAAGAAAATTCTTAAAAAGTTTTTTGGGGTTTTTTTTTCCAGGATTCCTTGGAAAATATAAAAAATTTTAAAACCCAAAATTTCAGATTTTTTGAAAAAAAATTTTTTTTTAAAATTTTTACAGCCCCTTTTGCTTAAAAAAAAATTTTTTTGAAAAACCTGTGGGGGTTATATACTCAATTTCACCCCCGGATATATTCATTAAAAAAGGCCTTTGTTTCCCCAAATTTGGGGGTCTATTTAGGGGGTGTTTATTAAGTTTTTGCCACCTTAGGGTGTCCCCAAAACCCGAAATGGCGCCCAAATAAAATGTTTTTGAAAATGGACCCAGAGATGTAGGTGGGTCCTTCCCTTTTTGGGGGTTTGGTTTAGCCCAAAAAAATGCTAGGGCCACATATGGGATATCTCTAAAAAAGGGAGACCTGGGGGGAATTTTATATTAAATTGCATTTACCTGGCACATTACCGTTTTTCCAGTGAATAATGGATAAAATATTGGGAAAAACTGCAAAAAAAAGTGAAATTTTTTAAATTTCACCCCACTTTGCTTTAATTTCTGTGAAATTTTCTGAAGGGTTAATTTAAAAATTCCTAAAATAGTGTTTTTAAAAACGTTAAGGGGGGCTAGTTTCTAAAATGGCTCAATTATGGGGGGGATTAACATGGCAGGCCCCTCAAAGCCCCGTTAGAAAATGGGGGTGGTCCCCAAAAAAATGTATATTGCAAATTTTCTTGAAAAAAGTGGGGAAAATTCTACCCAAAAATTTTTAAGCCCCCTTTAAAGTCGTTAAAAAAAAAAAAAAGGGCATTTAAAAAATGATGCAAAACCCATAGTTTGGGCATATGGGGAGATTTCTAGTTATAAAATATTTTGTGGTGAATAATTTAAACTGTCTTTCACGCGAAAATTTTTCAAAATTTCCCAAAAAAAGCAAATTTTTCCCAAATTTTTTATGAAATTTTTATATTTTTCACAAACAAACAAAGGTTGTTTGGATAAAAAAATTTTTTCTAAATTAAAGCCCCAATGTTTCCCAAAAAAACAAAACTCTGAAAACACATGGAAGGGAAAAATGTCAAAAAAAATTATTTCTCCATAAATTGACACATGTCAGATTTCAAAAAAAGGGCTGTTCGGAAGGTCAAAACGGCTGGGCCCTTTAAGGGTTTAAAACAAAAAAAAATATAAATGTTTTTTAAAAGACCCAAAAAGTCCAAAAACCAGCTCCCAAATAGGAAAAGCGAGCAATAGACGTAAAAATCAACGTAGAAATGCAGACCGGGCTTTGGCTACAAAGGGGGGGAATACCTGGGTGTAAGGGGCATTACCTGGCTACAAAGGGGGCATTAACCGGGTACAAGGGGGGCTACCTGGGCCCAGGGGAATACCTCGCTACAAGGGGGCATCTATCAAGGGGGTTTCCCAAAAGGGGCACTACCTGGCTAAAAGGGGGCACTTTTGGCTACAAGGGGGGATACATGGTATAGGTGGCACTACTGGCTCAAAGGGGGCACTACCTAGCTGTAAGGGAACTATCTGGGTGAAGGGGCACTACCTGGGGTACAGGGGGCACTACCCGGTGTAAGGGGCACTATTTGGGTAAAGGACCCTCCTGGCTACAAGAGGGTTACCTGGTTAAGGGGGGGACTACCCGGTAAAAAGGGGGCCCACCTGGGACAAGGGGCCTAACTGGCGTAAGGAGCCCTACCCGGGACAAGGGGGCACTACCCGGTATAGGGGGCACTATTTCTATGGGGCACTACCTGGCTAAAGGGACACTACCGGCTATAGGGAACTAGGCACAAGGGGGCAAACCTGGCAAGGGGGGGGAAACCTGGCTCAGGGGGCATACCTAGGTTAAGGGGTAATTTGGGTGTAAGGGCATACCTACCAAATGGGGATCTACCTGGCTTAAGGGGGCATCACCGCTACAGGGGGCATCCCTGGCATAGGGGCACTACCTGGCCATAGGGGCATTGGCTAAAGGGACCCCTACGGGTTTTGGGACATATCTGGTACAAGGGGACACTACCTGGCTACAAGGGGGCACTACCCATTGGGGGCATTTGGTATAGGGGGCAAAAACTGGCAACAAGGGGGCACTATTAGCTGTAAGGGGACTATCGGCTGTAAGGGGATACTGGTAAAGGGGGCATCTCCCGGCTGTAAGGGGCACTACTTTGGGTATAAGAAGCCCTACCTGGTCAAGGGGCATCTCTGGTTTAAAGGGGGTACTACCCGGATAAAGGGGGCACTACCTGGGGTATAAGGGGGCCTACCCGGCTATAGGGGGCAACCCGGGTACAAGGGGGCATACCCCGGCTACAAGGGGGGCATACCTGGTACAGGGGCAAACCTCGTACAAAGGGGCATTAACCCCGACAAGGGGCATTACCTGGGCCAGGGGGGATCTACCTGGGTAAAGGGGGCATCTCCTGGTACAAGGGGGGGGACTACCGGCTAAAGGGGGGACTACCTGGTTTTAAGGGACACCACCCTGGCTAAAAAGGGGGAACCAGGCTATGGGGGCACTCCCGGCTATAGGGGGCACTACCGGTAAAGGGGGACACTACCCCGGCTAGGGAACTATCGGCTACAAAGGGGGGGGTACCCCTTTCAAGGGGGCACTACCTGGCTACAAGGGGACACTACATGGCTATAGGTGGCACTACCTGGCTACAAGGGGGCACTACCTAGCTGTAAGGGAACTATCTAGCTGTAAGGGGCACTACCTGGCTACAAGGGGGCATCTACTTGGCTATAAGGAGCCCTACCTGGCTACAAGGAGGCATCTTCCTGGTTAAAGGGGGCTACTACCTGGATAAAGGGGGCTACTACCTGGCTATAAGGGGCACTTCTTGGCTATAGGGGGCACTACCTGGCTAAAGGGACACTACCTGGCTATAGGGACACTACCTGGCTACAAGGGGACACTACCTGGCTATAGGGGGCACTACCTGGCTACAAGGGGGCACTTCCTAGCTGTAAGGGCACTATCTGGCTGTAGGGGGCACTACCTCGCTACAAGTGGGCATCTACCTGGCTACAGGGGGCATCTACCTGGCTATAAGGGGCATCTTACCTTAAAAGCATTACTGGGTATAGGGACACTATCTCGCTACAAGGGGGCGTTACCTGGCTAAAGGGGACACTACCTGGCTAAAGGGGGCACTACCTAGGTACAAGGGGGCACTACCTGGTTTAAGGACTATCTGGCTAAAAGGGGGGCACTCCCTGGCTACAAGGGGCATCTACCTGGCTGTAAGGGGCATATTTGGCTTGAAGGGGCCTACCTGGCTACAAGGAGGCATCTACCTGGTTAAAGGGGGCAACTACCTGGATAAAGGCGGCTACTACCTGGATAAAGGGGGCACTACCTGGCTATAAGGGGCACTACCTGGCTAGTGGGGGCAACAACCTGACTTTCTTCCAGAGCTGTTATGCAGTTAGGCGGAGTGGGTGTTGCTTTTTCGAAGGGGCGTGGTTCACCAACAAGATGGGCGTGATCATGTAAACGCGCTGCCCCCTTCGAATCTCCCACTTTCAAAAGTTTCAAGTATTGGTATAAGCTAGAACATCCCATAGGTGAATAAACTTATCCGTCCTGGATGTGCTGCCTTGATTGCTTCTTGCTGCACCTACTGAGGAAAAATCAAGGGGGGGGAAGTAAGGGAAACATTTACTATTGTGATCTTGCCATGTACGCCCTGCATGTATGGCCAGGGCCATCTTATCCAATGGGCATAGTAGGCAGTTTCTAGGGGCCCCACAAGCATAGGTGCCCCAGGGCGATTATTGTATGTACCAGGAATTTAGGACGTATGCTGGGTTGGAGCTGCTTATTGAACTGTACAAACAGTTAAAAACCATGGTGGATGAAGGGGAAAAGAGAGCCATCAGCTCCTTGCCCTGACAATTAGTCTAGTTGGCTGCAGTTTGCTGAATAAGACATCACTGGAGTTTCCCGACGTAAGTGGCATGATGCTATTGGTATGCTAGAGGCTGGCTAGAGGCATGGCCTAGTGTGGTGTCATGTATTTGGCAGGGCCCACAGCACTGCTCGGCCCAGGGGCCCATAACGCTGTTAAGACAGCCTTATGACTACATGAAGTACAAAGTATATATGTCTTTAAAAAGTATAGGCCCTCAACAATCCCTGAGGTCTCAAAATGGAATTGACTAACTGCAAAATGAGTTTTAATGGTAGAAATAAGACCAACAACCTGGGTAATTTGTTAAACGGGGACCCACCCCAAACTTAAATTTTATTGTTACAAATAATATACAAGGAAATAATAGACAAGCAAACACCACAAGTGACCTACCAAAAAACTATCCCTGACTATAAATAAATAGAAAGCTTAAGATAGAAAAACAAAAAGTACCCCTGCTTATCCAACAGTGGAGTACCAGGCTGCTCACTAAATCCTATACAGATGTGTGTATATTCACATAGCCCAAGATAGGGGGTTTGAAATGCTGTATGCCTCTCAGGGTCAGAAACAACTAAAATCTTGATGAACCCAAATATGTGCTTATCGGTTGTCATTTACATATTTAAAATCTTGTGAAATCTTTAAATAGACACTAGTAGATGTTTCTGTGCAGAAAAAGGAGAGAGAAGCACAAATAGTGCAATCAATTTATTCGACAGTTGGATAATCCAGAAGAACCTGAGCTGGTTGTACAGTATATGGGTACAACTCAATTAAGCACTAATTACAAGCACTAGTACAAATCTGTTAAAAGAAATGTAAAATTGCCAAATGTGGGAGTATTTTTGGCAATAAGTTCAACACCAAAAATGCTCCCAAATTTGTCTATTGTAAAAAAATATAAAACCTGAAAAATCCAAAAATGCACCAGCTCTATGTGTTCAGCACTGTGACCGCTGTTGAATGTTAGTTGCATACCTGTGCATCAAACAGATAATCAATCAGAAAATTGAGACTAAAACACCAGCACTGATACATATCTAGTAAACAAGTTTAACTACTGCCAAGTAGCTATAATAAGTTTGCAATGTGAATAGGTCCAAAGGAGATGATTAACCTAATACCATAAGTAATACACAGCTAAGGTAGTGAATACAAATGTATTACAAAAATAAACTGATCAGCACCAAATTAAAAGTGATGTCCGCAACGTTGCTACCAATATGCATACATACAGTGGCTGTGCCACTTCTAGCTGATATAGTATTAAAGTTAATGGTAGTAGACTGGATGTCTGTTATAATAATCCCACAACCGGAGTGCGAGGCAAGAAGGATCCCACAATGTTATAGAAGTTTGGAAATACCAATCCACCAGTTTGCTCGATAATCATCATAATGGAATAACGGCTTCAAGGCAGCAGAAGAATGATCAGTAGGCACAGAAAGGGAGTAAATGCCATGGCCGGTGTTTAAAACTCCACGTGTGTACACTGCAATGCTACTGTGCTAGTGACATTACTAGGAAGAGCTAGCAGAAGCATAGGAATGACAGCTGGTCCTAATACTATGCATTTCATAAACGATGAGCCAGATTTATTAATACTGCTTAATACTAGGACAGTGTAAACGCAGACTAGACAGTCTTAAAATGCAGCCAATATATCAAGTGCAGACAGTCCCCGACTTACACCATTCCGACTTACATCTGTCCCCTAGTTACAAAAGGAGACTTATGGGGCATGCTGGCACTTGTAGTTCCATATTCCACAGCAGATAGTAGCAGTGGAACGGCAAGTTCCAGCATGCCACAGCAGCAAATGAGGTGAAAATGAAGAGAAATCTTCTTAATAGGGGCACAGACAGCAAAACAAATGTAAAAAACCCTTCCCTGCATGATCCAAAACTAAAAAAAAAAACTATTGTGCTGGAGTTACATTTAATAAATATACCTGTTCCGAACTACATACAAATTCAACTTAAGAACAAACCTACAGTCCCTATCCTATTCATAACCCGTGGACTGCCTGTATATGATAAATCTGGTGCGTGTTTAAGCTGTCTAGTCTATGTTTAAACCATTTATTCATTGGCTTAGATTGCTCCTTTAAACGGGTTTAACCAAGAAGTAAAAACCCCTGCACTGGCTGCAAGCTGCGAGCCGGCCATGCATACAAATGTGAAGGGCGGAGCTTGCGGACATCCTCCCCATTCACTTCTATGGGAGTTTCTGAAAATAGCCCTACCTATACCACCTCCGACTGTAAAGGAGCCCTTTAATGATGACACAACACTTTGTTACACCATATGTCAATTCTTGTGTTACCAGTACCTTGTCAATCACAAGGTACTATGGGAAAGGAACAGAGAAGCTCAAGCGCCCTCTATTGGATGTAACAAATCCTCAATTTGCTTTTGACCCACTGGGTCTTTGGAAAGCAAAAGGAATATTTAGCCAAGCCAGCATCACCCATCTGTAGACAGCCGTTTCGTGGGTTTTGCACCTCGTCAGTACAGAGCAGAGCGATGGTGGCTTGGCTGAGTGGGAGGCAATGAGTCGCTAAGAAAGATCTCTCCTTAGGGAGAGCGCCATATAGGTGTGTGGAGATTCGAAATTTCCTTTTGCACTCCATGAAGCAGCTGCATATCACAATATGCCAAGCCAAGCCAGCATCACCCATATGTAGACAGCCGTTTCGGAGTGTTTGCCCCTCGTCAGTACAGAGCAGACCTTGTCAAGTAATAAGGTAAGAAACTCCCCCTTCCATACACATGTGATTTAAATTTAGGAAGAAACATAATCTTATTTGCTTACAACACAATATACTGTAAGGTGGAACGTGATACATTTTGAATTCAGTCGATGAAAAAGGTCATTGCTGGAAAACGCAAGCATCCTCCAAGCTTTCAATATCATTAATAGGGGCTGACATATTACTAACCCTTTTCTAGGTACAGATCAATCAACGTCCCTTTCCATTGTAAAGTTTGCATCCCACAGGCCTCCATAACCGGCTCTATCTAAACGCGGCCAGTGTGTGTGGTCTGCAGCTAAACAATGAAGCAAAGACATCACTGACACAACCTGGTTTAGGAATCTGAACATTAAGCAGATATGACTAAGGAGACATAAACTATTTTTTTCCTTACTCTGCAAGTACAAAGAAATCTATCCTGAGATAGTTGCAGTAGAACATTCGAAATGAATTAAAGGAGAACTACACCCCAGAAAGTAGGTCAGCCGGATTACCTCAATGGTGCAGCCTCTATTACTGATCTGTAGGAAGCTGTAAATCGGCTCGAGTTCACATTTGGACTGTGATGTATAAAATGGTTTCATGTTAGAAGTAACATACTGCTCTTCTTATCTACATCCAGCGGAATGCAATGAACTCAATCACAATTCAGGACTACATCAATTTCCATCAAATGTTTAATTGAAAGTCTGAAATGTGTCAAAGCCGTCACAATAGTGTGATAGTTGATCAGCTCAGAGCCCACTGCAGGATAGCAAAGCAATTTTACTTGGAATGTGACAAAACAAATGTCCGCACCACCTCTTAAAAAAAGATGTATAACATGATGACTTTTATGCCAAACATAATAAAATCCAAAATTGGCTAACAAAAAAAAAGAAAGGAACTGACAAAATCACAGTAGTAAAAGCAAGGTATATTTAGAGTCAAGCCACGAGTAAGAATTTGTGTTCGAAACGCGTAGGCTAAGCTTGCCTTCTCTAAACATACCTTGCTTTTTCCAATGTGATTTTATCAGTTCTTTTCTTTTTTTGTTTGTCAATTTTGGATTTTGTTATGTTTAGAATAAAAGTCATAATTTTATACATCTTTTTCAAGAGCTGGTTCGGACATTTGTTTTGTCACTTTCCAAGCAGTCACAATACTAGAAAACAACAATTATTTTCCATACTTAGAAACAAGCGTGTGAGTTATATCCAGGAACGTAGCAGTAAGGGTTGCAGATATAGCACTTGCACCTGTTACCTGGTGCTCAAAGGGGATGATTGGTTTTTATGTTACATAATCTGAGATGAATTAAAGTTGATGTGGGAAGCTTGCAAATTACATAATAAACATTTTCACCATTCATCATTATTGAAAAATTCTGTACCATTTTTCCTTTAGCTGCTCCTTTGGTGATCCATAGTGTACAGTTTGTCTCCAGGCGATACGACCAGTGACGAGAGGCCCTCAATCCTGGCAGAACATGCTCAGACATCACTTCTCCTCTAAGGAAGCTACTGTCAGTCTATTCCCTGCCTAGTAATCACACACACTAACTGCTGAGTGAGTGTTCAACCCCAGGTGCTGTCATTCTAGCAAAACAACTCTCAAAAAGAAATTAAAATTAAAATAATATAGTAAAAAGCTAGGTTAGCTTTTGTTGAAAAAAATTATTAAAAATGACAGCATCATGTGTAGAGAAAACAAACATACTAGTCCATACTAGTGCTAACATGTTTCAGGCACAAAACGCCCTTACTCATAGCATGCTAATCTAATGTTTTACTATATTTCTGATGGTGCCAAATCTTAATCTCTCTTTGAGAGTTGTTTTGCAACCTGTTTATGTACCGTGGAGCCTGGCTGTGGTTCTGTGCACAACTTTTCGTGAGTGCTTACAGGATCTATGTATACCACAAGTTTTTGCCGGGATATGTGTTGTACAATAGAGGACTTGCTGTCATTCTACTGCTGTCCTCTGTACTCTTCAAACAGTGCAAATAAAAAAAAAGAAACCTAAATCAGGTATCTGCATTGAGACAAAAAAAAAATCTACATGTTTGGCTCCTGCAGGGATTTGAACCCAGGACTCCTATGTTAGAAGGCAGAAGTGCTAACCACTCAGCTACATTGTAGCTACACACAGCTAATTACATAAACAGACCTGTTTGACTAGAGTGATCCAGCTGGTGTTGAAAGGCATGAGTGATTTAACCTGCTGGGTCACATGCAATTATTTAAAATAAACACAACGTCCCCTATGTGAGAACACGAAGCCTGAAGATGGATTAACCAGCCATGAAATGCCTTTGTGGCAAAACCCCTTTAACAGCAACAAAATTTATATTTTTAGACTTTTGCATGTATTTATTTTAGAAAGGCAAATTACAAGGTGACTACATATTTTTCCCTCTCCTGCATCTGAAGAAAACAAATGCTGTTAATTTATTTCCTTTCACTTATTTAAGTATGTTTCATGAGATACAAAGAACCCTTATTTTTTAAGAGCTTTCATTAATTAAATACATAGGAGCACAATTGACAATTAAAATAGGTGCAGGAATGTACTAAAATGTAGCACATGTTCTGTATGTTTAAACATCTACACTCAAACCTGAAATATCTGACAAACCTAGAATAGGTTGTCTATCAGTTTAATTTTTGGCACAGAAACTTTATTAAATGAGTTATTTTTTACATTTGGGCCACACTAATATAATTTTGCTACATCGGCAAAATTAAAACTGTTGAAATTATGGCTAACTTAAAAAAAAAAGTTCATTGTTTACTTCATTTCTATGCAAAGCTGTGATTTTATAAATGTGTCTCAATATCTCAATGACATATGGTTTTCTCCTAAGTGTAAGCAAAATTATATTCCTATTTAGTGTTTAAACCTGTAGGGGCAAGTCAAAGGAGCAAAGGGTTGAAAGATCATCATAAGCGTATATCCACACGACAGTAGTAAAATGCCGGTCAGATTCTGTATAAGAATTTGACTGGTATTTTAAGAATCCAACCAGTATTTTATATTCTTTTCATTGGTTTTGAGGGAACCGTTCTGTCCGGCTTGTGGATTCGCCTGTCTCCCATAACCACTGAAGTGCACACCTTTCGCCCGAAATCTAGGCAGAAGATTGTGAATGTTCCAAATTTTTAGGAACTCCGGATTTTCTCTTAAAGTCCAATGGGGATATTTCATGTTTATTTTCAAAGTTTCCAAATCCAAACCTTCTTTGAAAAATCCGACAATAAACATGCAGTTGGACGGACCCGCAATGTCAAATCATTTACAACCCGGTGCACATTGATGTGAAAATAATATTTCATGACATGCTCTTCATTTGGGCCAGTTAACCCCTTAATGACCCTGGACGTATGAGTACGTTCCAGGGTCACTAAGGGGCTTTGCGGCGGGATCGCTCCGTGTCCCCGCCACACAGCCGCTGGGTGTTAGCAGCTGATCGCAGCTAACACTGGGCCGTTACAGCGCGGGGGGAGCCGCGACACCCGCACGTGCTGTTTAACCTCTTAGACGGCGCAACAAATATGGCCGCGGCGTCTAAATGAATGAAAAACGGTGCCGCACACCGTTCTTCATGGCGATTGGCGTCCCCGCAGAATAACTGTGGGGATACGATGCCTGGACATGGCAGCGGGAAGCCTTGTGAAGGCCTCTATCAATGTCATGTTCTCATTTGTCCCACTTCCGGCCCCAGACAGGAAGTGGGGATACCGCCATCTTGGTACAGCCTAATGCATTGTCTCTGCAATACGTTAGGCTGTATTAACGATTGCGCCCCCTACTGGTGAAGCATCCTAAGGGAACTCAATGTTAAAGTAAAATAAATAAATAAAGTTTTAAAGTACAAAAAAAATTATTAAAAGTTCAAATCACCCCCTTTTCCCCATTTTTTCAAATAAAAAATAAAAACCCAATAATATAAACATTAATAAAAATTTACACATAATGTAACGCCGCGTCCGAAACAATCCGATCTTAAAATATAACATCATTTATTCCCCGTACCTGAACATCGGAGAAGAAAAGAAATGTGTTTTTTGGTGAATTTCACCGTCACATAAAAATTGTAATAAAATGACAAAAAAGTCGCATGCTTCCAAACTGCTAGCAATAAAAAGGTACGCTTAAGGCTGCAAAAAATGCAGCCTCGCGGACGTCTGAAGGTGTTAGTACAAAAAAGATAATTGTCGCACAAAATGCGCGTGGCGCAAATTTTAAATAATAGAAAATTGGTTGAGAATTTTTTTTTTATGGTACCAAAACATAACGAAAACATTACATGGTTTGCAATTGCCGGATGCGATCAACCTGTTGAATACAGAATAACAACATATATTTGCTGAAGATATGAACACCCGTATAAGCAAAAAATCCGCAAACATGGCGGAAAGTACGTTTCTTTCACAAATTTGTCCCAACTGGATTTTTTTTTGGGTTTCCCAGTATATTCCTATAGTATAGAGAATAACATCATTAGAAAGTAATCTTGTCTTGGCAAAATAAAGCCCTCATAGGTCTATGGACGTGGAAAAATAAAAAAGTTATGGTTCCAGGAAGGCGAGAAGGGAAAAACGAACATGTGAACAAAAAAATTGCAATAAATATTGAAAAAAGTGAATGCAAAAGGTAATAATATTTTGTTATCTGTTATAAAACAAACTAAAAACATTGAGATCAATTGACATTTTTCATTTTATTTTGAACTCTTTAGGTCTCACTCACATCATGCTTTTTTACTCCACTGCTTATGTAAGTTTTATTCAAAGGATGAAATAATGAAGACTACTACTTTTGCCCTTAATTTATTTTTTATCAGTCAATGAGAAATGAATACAAATGTAAATCCTTATGTTTGTATACAGTTAAAAGATACGTTTTTACATAATATACAGATTACAGATATACATTAAAAGAAAGGCAAAAGAATGTAAAAAAAAATAGCATAATAAACCAATATAAAAACATAACTGCTGTAAATACAGCAAGGAATTGCTACACTGATACAATAGACATTTGGGGAGACATGTTCACTATATTTTTAAACAGGTGCACTCCAGTATCAGGCACATTACAAAGCGTCTGCGGCACTTTGTAATGCGCCTGAGATCGTGGGGCATGCGGGAGGTGTGTCACACTACAACTGTACGAAGCTACACATTTATAGCTTCAGTACGGCAAATCCAGGAGCACTACTGCTGGAACAGGTAGAGCACTTTAAAAGTGGTTTACCTGAGCCTGTATTGTTGTTTTTGCACTAGAATGTGCCTGATTTATGACCTGCAGTAAACTGGGTTCAAAGATTCAGGTGCATTCTACACTACTTTTGTGTGCAAAAAATGGCGCCTGGTCGCCAAAAAACATGCATGTCACCCTTAAAATATATTCTTTAATAAAATAGAATTAATGCATAAATATATGTAAAATATATAAAAACTGTGTTGTCTTTATTTTTCTTTTGAAAGCACTATGCCAAAATGTAAAAACCCAAAAACCTTTATCTTTATTATTACAGGACAATTTTTAAATTCATTGAAAGAATCAGGAAAGGTGAATGATAATTAAAAATAAGGCTGAACATGTTAGGCTTTGTTCATATTGGGGTACATTTATCAAGGTAGTTGCACCAGAATTCTGGCACAATTTACTACAAAAATAATTGCATACATGCTTTGCACTACAAAAAGGGGTGTGGTGTCATGAAAATGGGCACGCCTTAGTTGTAACGCTGTGTGCCAGAAAATGTGTAAAAATTGTGTTGCAGTTAGGGAGACATGTATGGAACTAGGTGCATCGAAGTTCATTTTCCCATCTTTTTTTCAGTGTAAAATGCGCCTTAATGCATGAAAGTGGTTTTTGTGTGTTCATACATGGAGTCTAAAGTTCATCTTGTTTGGCACATTATGATGAAATTGTAATGCGCCAAACATGTATAAATCTATAGACAGCTGGAATAAGACAAATTGTCATTAGAAATAGCATGTCATGAATAGAAACTATGGTATTGACTTGCTTGGGTGGACAAGAGGTCCCCAGCCAAAGCCTGTGCTGTGCTGGCCTCTTGCTATATGTAGAATAATGGGTGAGAGCAGAAAAAATAAATTTCCAATTTAATTGTAGTAAAAATTCAAAAATGAACAAATCTTCAAACATCATCAGTGGTTATTTAATGTAAAATTATTTTAGGTTTCTATGTAATTTAAATTACATTTTATAGAGAATACTTTTTATTAGTTTGGGATATATTTTATTTTATAATATTTTTTAATGTAATTTTTATATAATTAATTTTAATAATATAAACATTTTAATTAAAATTTAAATAATTAAAATTTTAATGTAGTTTGAGTTCTTATCATAAAATGGATTTTAATTATACGTACTGGTGTACCGTTAGAAATACTGGACATTTTTCGTCCTAACAGCAAAACTAGTTCCATTTCAACTCCTCAGGCTCAGGCAGACCACAGTGAGATAGGTCTGCCTGTTGGAGCAGTAATGCGCCTAGTTTTGCCGAACCACCTTCATATATGTGTCTAATAATACGACATGCCCCCAGAACGCCCCCCTCATGTTAGGCGCATTAAAAAGTGTTGTCTTGCGAACAATGCACCTAACATGTGGTTGGCACAGCCCACTCATTTTACGTGAGAAAAGCCTTTCATACATGTCTCCCTTAGTTGCAAAAAATAAGCAAACTTAAAAAATTACAATTCGTACAATTAGTCTAGACAGTTCTAACATGCCAGATTTATCAAAATGTTGAAAAGACTGTGGCTGTCTAGGCTAACTTTATTCTGTTTAAACATTCGACTGTATTAATAAATCTGCCCCAGTGTCTTTATTGTGCATGAACCTTCTGTCAGTATATTCTGTAAGTATACTGTGTGTCTGGAGTATTTCCCAACATACACATCCAGTAAAAAACATACTGTGACCTGTGCTGCCCATGGAGTACTATTAAAAAAAATCGTGTGTTATTCTATACAGTAAAGAAAAAGTTCTGAATGCATTAATGGACTCTAGAAGGAACAAAGGGGTGCTAGAGATATGTCCTGTGTATATGCGGGGAGCTTTATCCCCATGCCTACGCCAAATTGATTCTGCATATACAGCAATGTGAAAACAGTTTTAGAAACTTAAATCATTATGTAAAACAATAAATAAATATGGGCTATTTTATTTCCAAGTGAATGAAGTGTAAGTTAAAGAAGTTTCCTGGCTTAGAAACCCATATTCAAATATACTATTAGAGAATTAAAAGTAAAAAAAATTGTAGGATTTGTTTATGAATATGATTGAATGAATTATTCACCTTTTCAATCCCCTACACTTGTGTTACCAGTTCCCTGCTGTCCGTCCAGACATGTGGCAGAGGTCATCTATTGCCAACTGTGTTCGTATGTTAGTCTTACTGATGTCACTACTGTGGCCAATGATTACTGATGGGTTGGAAAGATGTGTGACTATTGCAGTGGCGACTGGGAAATTGGTTAACACAATGAATGTAAAAAGTGAGTGCTGGTTTATCCAACTTGTCTAAAGAATTTTTTTTAGAAAAACTCTTTAGGTGACATGTCCAAAAATTGCCAGCGCTGCGGCAGTTTTTAGGTGCATTAAATCATTGTAAGGTACAATACTCTCAAAAATCTGGCGTCAGGTATACCTTGCATAGTAAACATGATGCACCTAAAAAGGTGCATTGCGCCTAAAAAGGCGCATTGCACAAATCGTGGTGCATAGCGTATCATTGGTAGTGTATGTAATGCACCTATCGAGGCACATTGCGTAACGAAGGTGCATAACGTATCATCACGATTGTAGAAATGGTGGCTCATGAGATGCATTGCGTTTATGGAAGGCTCACACGCGTATCCATTGCCACATATATTTAATGCGCCTTATTTAAGTTTGGTGTCCGACAGGTTCATTTACAACAGATATAGGGTCAAAAACGTGTTTTTTTGGCACAAAATAGACCCAAAAAATAATAATACATAATAATAATCTTTATTTATATAGCACCAACATAGTCAGCAGCACTTATAGAGGGTATAAGCACAGACAAACCAGACATTACATTATAAAAAAGCTACGTACAAATGAGACACGAAGTGTGAGAGCCCTGCTCTCAAGGGCTTACAATCTATTAGGGTGTATGGGTGAAACAAAGGGTGACAAGTGCTTGGTTTACAATTGTCCAGCCATGTTACATAAAATGGGTAGTATAACAAAAAAAGTGGTGAACCTGCCATTCCCAACCATACATCTATATACAGGTAAAATGCCTGTGGGTGCCAAAGTTCAGGAAGTGATGAATGTGTGACAGAATTTGGGGGGTTAAAAATTGGGGATCTTGTGGTTGTCTAAAAAGAGACTTTTTCAAGGTTTTTTTAAAATGTAGGGTTGTGAGTGTGCCTAAATCAATGGGTAACATTTTCCCCGAGAACGGGTGCATACGTGCAAAATCTTGGAGACGGCCAGGGGGAGGTTCGGATGGTGAGGTTTTGTTTTAATCTTAGTCAGACAGAGCGGAGCCCGGGGGTAGGGGGAGACAAGATGAGGGAGGAAAATGAGGGGTGCAGCGCTGTGGAGAGCCTTATGGGTGAGAGTGACAGTGGTATTGGGACATGTCGCCCTTTGAGCCTTGCATGTGTTAACCAGTGCTAACAGTAGCTACAAAGAGCATCTATCACTTTGGAAAACACTGCATATCTGTGCATAACAAGACACCTTGTAAGGGGTAGCACACAGGGGAGGGGTCTCCAGGGCCCCACTTAAACCCCATGGGCACCACACGTTTTTTTAAATTAGTTTAAATGGGCAGTACAGGTTTTGGGAGGTAAAACCCCCAAAACGCTTGGCATTAACAATTAATATTCAGCAGTTTTTACTGTTCATTAATGGCCTCCGTTTTGTGGGCATTCACCTGCAAATCCATGTAGCCACCTATTAATGGGGTTGTTTCACCATGCTGTTTCACTAACTCTTCAAGTTGGGTTTGTGAGTGGGTTCTACACATTTTGACATATCAGTTTTTATAAGTCTGGAGAAAAGATCAGCAGGGTTTAAAATCATCAGGGTTTGGGAGGGGCAGTTTGGGAAAACGATGTATAAGAGAAAGCAGGGGAAGGGGGCGTACCTAAAAAATTTTGTGAAACATAACAGAGATAAAACTTTATCCTTGAACAAAGCAAAATCAGAACAGCAATGTATTTGGTAAAAGTCTTCATTTACTTTTCCCTACATGTTAAAAGCTAATCATTGTAGTGAGAAAATCCCTTTAAGATAATTAAAAACCCAATTGTGGGGTGCTGAAGAGGTTCTCGACCACACCATGTATTTCTACCTAATGTTGTATTTTCCTAGAAACACCACTAAAAGGAAATTTGTCTGTCTGGTTCGCAGTACATTGTGAATCCCAAAGGGGTAGCTTTTACTGGGAACCCTTAAAAAAAGAAGAAAAGTAAAAGGGATTGTCCAATGCAGGTGAACTCAATAGGCTTATTGGTTATAACTAAAGGGGTTTTATCATTATGTAGTTCCACAGAGCCACAGTCAGCTTTAGAATCACACAAGCTGTTCAGGCTGTAGGCAGGTCTATAGCAGTAAATGACACATTGGCTTTGCTGTTGCTAACTATCCTGGTTATACTCTATAATAATCATCCTTGCCTGTCATATATCACGGCTGAAGCCAAAAAAAGGTTTATTAGCTAAATGAAAAAATTTCAAAGTTTAAAATGGTTTTAAAAATTTTGCGGAAAATACTCACCATAGACTGAGGGGAGTGCGGCAGCCCAATAGGCCCCAAAGAAAAAAAAAACAAAAAAGCAATGATTTAAAAAATATCTTTATTTACCTTACTCTATATGTTAAAAGCTAATTATTTTAGTGTGAAAACCCCTTTAAAATAGACTCTGGGCCCCATGTATGAAAACTGTCTAGGTGTAACACTTTCTTTGTTCCCAATAGCAACTAATCAGAGCTCCCCTTTCATTTTTTTTTATAAACCACTATATGAAATAAAAGGGGAGCTCTGATTGGTTGCTATTGACACCAATACACCTATACAGTTTTCATACATGAGGTCTTTACTGGACTTTCACCACTGTAGAAATCTCAAAATTGACCCAAACGTAACAGGGACCTACAAGTTTAAGGATGAATGTTCAGCTAGTTTTGTAGGACCGCACCTTACCTATTAAGACACAAAAGTCCATATATGATTGGAGTAGGCTGATGAATAGTGAGTGAATCATTATAGTCTCAGAACAATTATCTGCAATGGGTTAGTCAAATCCAACCTGTGATTCACTAGTTGGACAGATTTGCTTTAAGCTTTAATTTTCATTTTCGGTCCATATTAAAAAGAAAAATTTTTCCATTGGCGTCATATTGTTTTTCATAAAGTACTCACAGGAGGTGATGCTTATTGTACATACTGTTCAACAGATTGTACTTAGCTGGGTTGTGTAATAATAAGTAGATTAAAGCCTATAGTAGATTTACAGATGGAGAGATCTCAGAGCCATCCCCTCTATAGGGTTACTGGCTCAACGTGCAGATATTGGACATTCCACCTGGAATTGGCTCTGATTGATTTTTTAATCAATGGCTTTCCATGCCAGATAGGGGCGTTTGATATCCCCACTGCGATGGTTAGTGCATCTTCTTTAATTTGTGAAGGACATCTAGAACACACTTTGGCACCAGAAGCTATACATTCTACAGTTTCGTTTGAAAACAGAACATACGGCTGAGTTTCTGTAATATACAATAACCTAATCACAGCTGTTTAATCCTCTGTGTTGTGTCTAGAAACTTAACTTCTTACAGCCAAAAAAAGGTCATACTCACTTTGATAACACTATTATTCATTGCATGAGTCCAGGCTGAAGAACATATTTAGGTGAAAATGTACATTACAATGCAGTGTCAGACTGGGGTGCTTAGGGCCCACAGGTGGAGTTGACTGTAGGGCCCCACCAGTTGAACTGTTTATGGGTCCACCGGTGGAGTTTATTTTAGGGGCCCACCCTACAGCTACTGTAAATGACTGTACATACTTCCTGTACCCTACATATTGCTTTTTGCCTCTGTTTCTCTGCTTTTTCGCCTCTTCTAAGAATGTATATGCAGTTAAAAAACAACTCCAGGTCTACCATGATCAGGGGCCAATCGGGAGTTACCCCTACTCCCCTGTGGGTCACTTTAAGCCTGTTACAATGTAAATGTATAAAGAAAACCATCCTATGCAGATATAATGCACATGTTTCTGTGTAAGGGCTTAGGGGCACATGTATGAAAACGCTTTAGAGCTAAGACTAGGTCTACACGGCAATGTGAAAATGCCAGCCAAAATCCGATGGCATTTTCAAATCGCTGGACCACGCCGCACTGCTGTTTTTCGGGCAAAAACCAATGGTGAGATTTCGGATTCCCGGCGGCCCAGTACATTGTGGCTGCAGGAATCCGACGGTAGTCCAGTGGAATATACAACATGTTCCATATTTCGATGGGTCACTTTAGGTTTAGGTTTACCGCATTAGAAAAATCTGCACAATTCTGGTACAATTTTGGCACAGAATGATGAACTGAAGACATGTCCATCTTTTGTGAACCTACCTCTATTTAAGCCACAATCTTTTTGTATTTGTATCAGTATCTAAAACACATAATAAATGTGTTTACTCAATGCACTGAAATGCACCACCTTCTGGTGCATTTTCCCACACATTTCTAGCGCAACTACAAATGTAAATGTGCCCCAATGTCTGTTAGAAAATGAACTTACACATTTAGTCAGTTATGTGTAGCATAGGGTATCAGACTTTATCTTAAAGGGAATGTGTCATAAAAAAAAAGTTTAACTCATGTTTTTATGTTAAACACATTTTTTTAGGAATTTTTGCTTATTTTTTTTTAAATTTTCCTTATCATTTTCAATATTTTTTAATAATTCTTCAGTCCTGCAGTTGTCAGGTTGACCACTAAGCCTAATAATAGTCTGAAACTTCCTGTTCTGTAGAGGGAGATTCAGTGTCTGCTCATTATCAGCACAAGTAGGGTTACACTGACACCTCATACCAATGTATATAGATAACGCAGGATCCACCAGTCACAATAGGAGATGTCACAGCTCACGCTCTCCCCTCCCTGCACACTGACTTCTTCCCAGGTCACAGAGCCTAGAAAGCTCTCCTATAGAAGTCAATGTGACTGATCCAGTCCACAGCTCCTATGTGCATGAATGCTGTAAAGTATCTCTCTAAAATCTGTTAAAACAGTGCAGGCAAGAATGCTGTCCCCACAATCATATATAGACGACTGAATTGAGAAATCAACAATCAGAAAATAAAAACAGCTAAGAAGAAAAGAATATGGATCACGGTCTTGATTTAATAAGTAAAAAAAAAAAATTGGCAACAGATTCCCTTTAACATTTGGTTCCCTTTAAAAAAGCAAGTAGAGAGTAATGTTATCTACACAATTTACTAAAATTCTCACATCCAGTGGTACAGCAATTTTAGTGGTTCTCAAAAGAGCCCCTTAAGCTTAATGTTTATTTCACACTAGATGGCGCTATTTTTAAATGTTACAGCTAGCATAATTCTGGCAGTATTTAACCTACAAAGTAAGACAAAAAACACAAAGACATGAAGTATACCTAGAATGTGAAATATCTACAGGTTGGACAGCACTGAAGTCCTCAATATCCAAACATCAACACCACATAATGCAACTGACCGCCCACTGGAAAGTAGCCCAACTTTCACCTTCAGTCTTCATAGAAAATCCAGAAATGGAGTCAGCATAGGTGATGTTTATTCAGTAGAATCCGAGCACAAACATGCATGTTAAAAAAGACACATCACTAGTGTCAAGACGTTGCATGCTTGTACTGGGATTCTACTGAATGAGCACCTATGCTGACAAAATGGGCGACATATATGAAGCTCGCCACGTCGGAGCGCACGTTTTCGCCCGATTTCAAGCGAAAGCTGCGCCTCATGTATGTCGGCGCCCGAGGTGCGCTCATACATGCGGTGTAAAGTCCGCCACGCCTCGCCAGTGTGTGGGGTGCAGTGCGGGACTTAGGCGCAGAAGAGACTGCGCCTAACATGTATTCCGATTCGGGACAGGCTGGAAATGAGCGAAAAATCATTAAACATGTCCATGCAGCATGGAATATGAATAAAAAAATCGCCTTTATTAGGTGTAAAACAGTCTCTGAAAAAGAGCTACGGAGAAGTATTGACCAATCAAAATCAAAGGCGGGACAGTTCAAAATACAGTAAAAATGAAGAAAAGAGCTGATTGATTGAGCTAGCGGGGGCTTGGCAATCCTGGCCAATCAGAATAGGAGCGACAGGGACCCATTATAACCTATGAAGAAGTATTGACCAATCAAATTCAAAGGTGGGACAGTTCAAAATACAGTAAAAAGGCAGAAAAGAGCTGATTGGTTGAGCTAGCGGGGGTTTGGCTATCCCGGCCAATCAGAGCGTGAGCTACTTTCTCCCATTGTAGTCTATGGACAGATCGGGGCACTGAAATCTCAGCGCCGTGAGGCATGGAGTATTAGTAAATAAATCTTTTTTATTAAGTGTAAAACATTCTCTGTAAAAGAGCTGAAACCTTCTATAAACATACAGAAATAAAATCACTAACGATGCGTTTGTCGCCGAGACCAGCGCAACATCGGGAATTGGGATATTCGAAATTGCTGGGAAATACAGTAATTCAAATTCTTTAAGCTCTTCTCATTGGTAGACAGAAACCAACCAATCAGAATGGGAGCGACAGTGACCCATTATAAGCTATGGAGAAGTATGGACCAATAAAATTCAAAGGCGGGACAGTTCAAAATACAGTAAAAATGCAGAAAAGAGCTGATTGGTTGAGCTAGCGGGGCTTGGCAATCCTGGCCAATCAGAATAGGAGCGACAGGGACCCATTATAACCTATGGATAAGTATTGACCAATCAAAATCAAAGGCGGGACAGTTCAAAATACAGTAAAAATGCAGAAAAGAGCTGATTGGTTGAGCTAGCGGGGGCTTGGCAATCCTGGCCAATCAGAGCGCGAGCTACTTTGTCCCATTGTTGTCTATGGCCAGTTCGGGGCAATGAAATCTCGGCTCTCAGCTCCGTGCGGCATGGAGTATGATTAAAGAAATCATTTTTATTAAGTGTAAAACGTTATCTGAAAAAGAACTGAAACCTTCTATAAACATAAATCAATCAAATCCCTAACAACGCGTTTGTCGCTGAGACCGGCGCTACATCAGGAATTGCGATATAGAGAATTGCCGGGAAATACAGTAATTCAAATTGTGTAAGCTCTTCTCATTGGTCGGCAGAAACCAGCCAATCAGAATAGGAGTGACAGTGACCCATTATGAGCTATGGAGAATTATTGACCGATCCAATGCAAAGATAGCCAAGATAGCCAAGCCCCCGCTAGCTCAACCAATCAGCTCTTTTCTGCATTTTTACTGTATTTTGAACTGTCCCGCCTTTGAATTTGATTGGTCAATATTTCTCCATAGGATATAATGGGTCCCTGTCGCTCCTATTCTGATTGGCCAGGATTGCCAAGCCCCCGCTAGCTCAACCAATCAGCTCTTTTCTGCATTTTTACTGTACTTTGAACTGTCCTGCCTTTGAATTTGATTGGTCCATACTCCTCCTTAGCTTATAATGGGTCACTGTCGCTCCTATTCTGATTGGCTGTTTCTGCCGACCAATGAGAAGCGCTTACAGAATTTGAATTACTGTATTTCCCGGCAATTAGATTTTTTTTTTAATTTAATTTGTTTTTTTAAGGTTTGAGCTCTTTTTCTGACAATGTTTTACACGTAATAAAAGCGATTTTTGTGGAATCATACTCCATGCCTCACGGAGCTGAGAGCCGAGATTTCTTTTGCGATCTTCTATATGTTTCCTCTCATGTTACGTTCTCGCTTCACTTCGCCTCCGCCGGCTCATTTAGATCAGAATCAACCAGGTCTGCCTGTCGGAGCTGCAATGCGCCGCACTTTGCCGAGCCGCGATCATACATGTCTCAGAGTATTCGAATGAGCCGCGTCCCACCCCAGAACGCCCACACTGCGCCCATTGCCCGCCCCTTCATGTTAGGCACAGCCGAAAGTGGCGAAGGCTGCGCCTAACATCGCATCCCTGCGTCCAACAGGGGATTCGGATCGGTGAGGCGCCGATTTCGCCAGAAAACAGGCACAACTCCCGATAATACATGTCGCCCCATGTTTTGATTTTCCTATGCAGTATATCTATAGTGTCATCCAGGCACAATATCCCCAAATCTATGTCAACAAGTAACAGCATCCCCATAAAAGTAGCAGCCAACAACTGTTCAACATAACTATGCCCGGTTTGTAAGGCTGAAAAAAGACAGACATCCATCCAGTTAAGTCTATTGTGCTACAATGTTTATCCAGAGGAAGGCAAAACCCCCCATGAGGTAGAAGCCAATTGTCCTCATTTTAGGGAAAAAAATTCCTTCCCGACTCCAATCTGGCAAATGGAATAAATCCCTGGATGAACGACCCTTCTCCAGAATCTTAGTCACTATAACTTGTTATACTATTACACTCTAGAAATGCATCCAGACCCTTTTTGAACTCTGTTAGTGAATTCACCATGACAAGTTCCTCTGGCAGAGAGTTCCACAGTCTCACTGCTCTAACAATAAAGAATCCCTTTCTATGTTTTTGTGGAAACCTTCTTTCCTCTTGACATAGAAGATGCCCTCTTATTTTAGATACAGTCCTGGGTATAAATAGATCATGGGAGAGATCTCTATATTGATCATTTATATATTTATTGATATTTATTAAATCACCTCAAAGCCGTTTTTAAACAACTCTAATTTTGCTATTGCATTCCACCCAGTCCTTTCATTATTTTAATTGTCCGACTTTGAACCTGTTCAAGCTCTACAATGTCTTTCTTGTTTACTGGTGCCCAAAACTGTACACAATATTTCATGTGTGGTCTGACTAGTGTTTAGTATAGTGGTAGAACTACACTCACCGGCCACTTTATTAGGTACACCATGCTAGTAACGGGTTGGACCCCCTTTTGCCTTCAGAACTGCCTCAATTCTTCGTGGCATAGATTCAACAAGGTGTTGCAACGATGCTCAATTGGTACCAAGGGGCCCAAAGAGTGCCAAGAAATATTCCCCACACCATGACACCACCACCACCAGCCTGAACCGTTGATACAAGGCAGGATGGATCCATGCTTTCATTTTGTTGACGCCAAATTCTGACCCTACCATCCGAATGTCGCAGCAGAAATCGAGACTCATCAGACCAGGCAACGTTTTTCCAATCTTCTACTGTCCAATTTCGATGAGCTTGGGCAAATTGGAGCCTCAGTTTCCTGTTCTTAGCTGAAAGGAGTGGCACCCGGTGTGGTCTTCTGCTGCTGTAGCCCATCTGCCTCAAAGTTCGCTGTACTGTGCGTTCAGAGATGCTCTTCTGCCTACCTTGGTTGTAACGGGTGGCTATTTGAGTCACTGTTGCCTTTCTATCAGCTCGAACCAGTCTGCCCATTCTCCTTTGACCTCTGGCATCAATAAGGCATTTCCGCCCACAGGACTGCCGCTCACTGGATGTTTTTTCTTTTTTGGACCATTCTCTGTAAACCCTAGAGATGGTTGTGCGTGAAAATCCCAGGAGATCAGCAGTTTCTGAAATACTCAGACCAGCCCTTCTGGCACCAACAACCATGCCACGTTCAAAGGCACTCAAATCACCTTTCTTCCCCATACTGATGCTCGGTTTGAACTGCAGGAGATTGTCTTGACCATGTCTACATGCCTAAATGCACTGAGTTGCCGCCATGTGATTGGCTGATTAGAACTTAAGTGTTAACGAGCAGTTGGACAGGTGTACCTAATAAAGTGGCCGGTGAGTGTATGTTCTTATCTTGTGCATTTATAGCCCTCTTGATACAGCCAGTGATCTTATTAGCCTTAGCAGCAGCTTCCTGACACCGGCTGCTGCAGTGAAGTTTGTCAACTGAGATTCTCAAGCCCTTTTCCATGTCAGTTTTACCCAGAGTTTTTCCATTTAAGAAGTAATCATGGAATGGATTTTCCCTTCTAGCAGTGTTAACATAATCTGTCATCAATCTGCTCAACCCTCCAAGTTTCTAAATCCCTTTGTTATAGTACATTATTCTCCGTTGTGTTGATTACTTTATAGAGTTAAAGGGGTTGTCTCACTACAGACATTGATGGCATATTGCTAGGCTATGCCATCAATGTCTGATAGGTGCAGGTCCCACCTCTGGAATCTGAAACCTCTCCACTCTGAACCAAGACCAGGTCGGGACTCTCTGCCGTGTTCCACTTATTTATATCACCGTTTGGAATTGAACAGCTCCCAACAGTGATGTAAGCAGAGGCACAAGACCGCTGCTGCCAATCAGCAGCTGCAGCAGTGACATCCCTGTTCAGAAGTAGAATAAAGAAAATAGAAGTCTGGAGATACCCAGCACTGGAACGGAGGAGTGGAGGAAGATGTGTATAGGCTTTTTTAATGGAGCACCAGATTTTTGGGAACTGAACAACCCCTTTAGTTCTCTTCTGGCACAGGGGTGTATACCATCCGGTCCTGGAACTTTGTCTATTTTAACCTTCTTAGGGTTAAGCTGCACTTCTTCCTGGGTTAGACAGGAAACATTTAAAGGGAACCTGTCACATAGGTTATGCCCCCCTTGCTGTGGACAGCACAAGCCAGTGTCAGACTTGCTGTTTCCAGCGCTGTGTCCCTTATTCTGTAAGATGCTGGAGTTTTCGAGTATTTAATGCTCAAATCTGCAGTTTTCAGCCAGAAAAGAGTCAGTTTTTTTCATGACCCATACACCTGAGGCTGGCCCCGCCCACCTCAACTGATAAACCTATTACTTTGAATAGATAGAAACATGTGAATAACTGTCAGTGGGCGGGGCTAGCCTTTGGTGGGCAGGGCTAATACCTGCTCATGAATAAGATTTGAGGAGTAAATGCTCTAAAACTACAGCATCTTACAGAATAAGGGGCACAGTGCTGGGAACAGAAGGTCTGACACTAGCTTATGCTGCCCTCAGCAAGGGGAGCATAACCTATGTGACAGGTTCTCTTTAAGCTAGAGTTGACCATATCAATACAGTGCAGAAAAGAATTATCTTATAAATTTGCTTTCTCCTTATCACCTTCTACAATACCCCCCTTTCCCTCCTTTCTAATTTTGAAAGGGACAAAATTTTCAGGCTTAGTTTTTAGTATTTATATAGTTAAAGGGGTTTTGCCACGAAGTAGAATTGACGTGGGAAGTTTGAAAATTAAATAATAAACATTTTCACCATTCATCATTATTAAAAATTCTGCACCGTTTTTGTTTTAGCTGCTCCTTTAGTGATCCATTGTTTACAACACGTCTCCAGGGAATACGACCAGGGCTGAGAGCTTCTCAGTCCTGGTCGCACATGCTGAAAACATCACCTATACACAGGCAGCTACTGAGTGTTCAAACCCCAGGTGCTGTCATTCTACTCCTGTCCTTTATACTCCTAAGTAATTAGTCAAACAGTGCAAATAAATAAAAAAAGAAACCTCAATGAGGTTTGTGCATTGACAAAGAGAAGGAAAATCCACAGGTTTGGTTCCTGCAGGGATTTGAACCTAGGACCCTTGTGCATTGAGGCAAAAAAAACTTACCTCTGAGCTACCTTGTAGCTACTATATATAAACAGACTTTTCTTTCACTAGAGAGAGGTAAGGCTTGGTGATGTCATCCTGCAGGGTCACATGATATGTAATTCATACAAATCACACACGCCCCCTTCTGAGCACACAGAGCTGAAGAGCTGGATGCAGGAGGTAGGAAATGAGATTGTGGCAAAACCGCTTTAAATCATTTTTTTGAAGGTTAAACTTACTCTCTGCAGCAACATGCCTGTCTCCAGCTTTGCTGTCTTTATCTACTTGTTACATCATTTGTTTTCCTTTTAACCTTTTTTGCTTCCTATTCAAGTAGCTTAAATGTTTTTTCTTGTTATCCACATTGTTTTTTTCTGTTTCTATCCCTATTATTCTTATAAAGTATGTACCTCTCACAGTAAGTGTTCAATAAGGTTTTCAAAATCTTCCTTTATTATATGTTCTCTTATTTTTGAAGACCTTGTCCCAGTCAGTGAGGTTAAGGTTTAAGTTAATAGATCTTTGCCTTCCTGAAGTTCAATGTTTTTGTGACTTCTTGACAAAACATTCTATTCAAGGACAAGTGGAAATGTATTATATTATGGTCACTATTTCCTAGGTGCCCCTCAACCTGAACCTTTGTTACTCTGTCAGGTCTATTAGTCAATATTAAGTCCAGTAGTGTCCTTAACTAATTTAGTCATTGACATAAACCTGTTTCCTTTTTCCTGATTTATGTCTTGGTATTTGAAGTCGCCCATAACAACCTCATTCTGATTAGCCGCCTCATCTATTTGTCTGAAGACTACATCTTCCATAGGTTCTGTTATATTTGGGGGCCTATAATAGACCCCTGAAAGAATTTTGCAATTGTTTTTACCTCCATATATTTATAGTTCTTACTTTTTAAGTACCTTTAAAATTACGCTGCTGGAATCAAAAGGTCAAAGGTCAAGGTCATATTCACTTCTGTTCTCAACTTGATTCCAGTGCTCCTGCTGTCTACCATCTCCTGTGCTCTTCTGTTTACTTCCTGCTCTTGGTGGTTGGATCTCTGTCATTGCAGGGTCTAAAAGTTTTAATCAACTCTTAGGAACTATAACCAAGCAACAAGTGATTGGCTTCAGAGTCATCTTTAAATTAGGTTGACTTCTGCTGGACATTTGGGGCTCATTATTTGGTCAAAGCCTTGCTTCATTGGAGTATCTCCTTGAGTCAGGTGAGCAACTTTGACCCTGTCTGTATTATACAAATAGATCCAAAAATACCAAATAATGTTTTTCTTGTGGAACTCAAGTAATTAAAATATACTTAGTAGTTCATAATACTTTGACAGAACTATATACATTTCCTCATGTTAAACATGTGGTCACAAACTGTGATTTACAACAGACATATGTTCCATTTTAAAAGTCTCTTAGCTATAGCACATTGCTTTATTCTGCAGAGATATTTTAAAAAATATACTTTCTATAAACATTTTGATATATGTATCTTGCAAAAGTCACATCTGAGAAACAGAGTGTTTTGTATTGTAAAATGTATGTCAAGCACTCTTTAAAACAATAAGCACATGTCGACTGGTACATAATGAGTGTTTATAGCCATTTGTCTCTCTATTTGGGTACAGTTTTGAAGATTTAAGGGCACATTGCAGCACAAAGTAATATATCATCATTTTACTATGTTAGGTGTTTATTCGTCAGTGAACAATTTTCATTTACCAGTAGGGCATCCTTTCCTGGACATGTCCAACCGGATCATCACCTTAAAAAAAGTATGGATTCTTTTGATATTGCCTCTCAATACTAAAAAATTTGAAAATTAGAGAAATAATCAAACTCATAAAGGCAACCTCCAGCAATTTTCTATTAAAGGCAATGTGCCATCAGAAAATGACCTATTGTTTAACTCATGTTTTTATATTACACATTTTTTAAGAATTTTTGGTTGCATTTTTTTCATATCACTATTAATATTTAAAAAAAAATAATCATGAAATCCTGGAGTTTTCACTTTGGCCGCTAGGCCAAATAATAGTTTGATACTTCCTGTTCTGTAAAGAAAACTTTGTCTCCTCAGTATCAGCACAGTCAAGATTGTACTGAAAGTGACACTGATGTGTATAGATAACACAGGATCAACCATTCACAATAGGAGATAGTCATAGCTCACCCTCTCGCCTTCAGTAACTGCTTCCCAGGTTACAGAGGATGCTTAAAAATGTCTCCTATAAAAGTCATTGGGTCTGCTCCTGTTCACAGGCTCCTATGGCCATGTAGCTGCTGTAAAGCATCTCTCTAAAAGCTACTAAAAACAGCTCAGGCAAGATAGCCGCCCCATAATCATATACAGAGAACAGAATTGAAAAATCTAAAGTCAGAAAATAAAAATGGCTAAAAAGAAAAGAATATGTATTAACATCTTGTTTTGATTAGTAAAAAAAAAATTGGCAAAAGATTCCCTTTAAGGCACATGGACAGTCTATATATTATTACATGGATGGCCATTTTCAGTTTACTGTAAATTGAAGTGACTAGTTAAAGCATTGCTAATTGACTAGATGTAATGATCATAGACAACGAGTCCTGCTATCTATGTGAAACACAGAATGCAAATAAGTTGTAACGGGAAAATTTAAAGGGGGTGTCCTAGATTCTGGAACATTTCTTATAGGTCTGGATGGTTCTAAAATGCAAAAATAACATAAAGGGTTATTCCAGCCACAAAACTATGTCTAAATGGGGCCAGGGTAGGGAAAAAAATAAAAATAATTATACTCACAAGCCAGCAACCCCAAGATCAGCATCTTTCTATTCTGATCTCATGTGCTGACACACAGGAGATGCTCGGTCTCTATTCATTTACTGCAGTGGAGAGCAGGCAGACACCATTCTTTGTCAGAACGAGAGGTTCAGAGGAGCAGGCCTCGTCGGTGCATCATTTTGGAGTGGCAACAGGAGGTGAGTACAACTATTTTTCTTTTTTTACCTCAGCCTGGCCCTGTTTAGACATCATTTCAGGTGGCTGGAATATCCCTTTAACTCACCTCTAGGGGCATGTTCACACGACGGATTTGGCCGCGGTTATGGCCACGGGTTCCGGCGCGGTTTCCGCGGCCAAAACCGCGGCCAAATCGCGCCTAGTTTATTAACATGGTTTCATATTGGAAACCGCGTTAATACTCTCATGGCGTTGGGGCCGCGGCCTTGCCGCACGTGTGTGAGAACTCAATTCTTGACAGGGAGTTCTCAGCGCGGCCACCGCGCGGTGTTGCCACGGGTGTCGCCGCGGGTGGTGGCTGGGCAGCGGCTCGCGGCGCGATTTGCCTCCTGCCTATTAATTTGCGGCGCGAGTTTGCGGCGAGGGCCGGACGAGGTTTGGCCGCAGGAACCGCGGCGAAAGCCGCGGCCAAACCCGCGGCCAAACCCGTCGTGTGAACGGGGCCTTAGGCCGCTGCCACTCTTGCACCACTGAAGCTCTGGAAATTCCTGTTAGTCCTTCAATGATGTCATCACATACATTGTTCAGATAATGCTGCAGCCAGTGAACATGCAAGCAGAGGCCAGTGACGGCTGCAGCACCCTGCAAGCAATATTTGTGATTTCTCAGCCAGTACTCGATCTCAGACAACCAGCGTAAGTGTTTTTGTTAGCAGGGTCACACTGTCCATCAAAATAGCAGACAACTCTTCTGTGGGCCCATGGTCTGACACAGTACTGAGCCCCCAATATAAGACAGCAGATTCTACAAAGAGCAGGCTCTGGAGCTACTCACTTGACACTAGGGCCTATTTCTTATGTGTTGAACTACCAATAAGCTATACACCTTATTGATGATCTTGTTTAGCTATGATAGCAATGCAGCTATAAGAACATAGTTAAAAGAGGATGTGGACAAAATCTGAATAAATGGAATCTCAAAATCAGTTTCTTTGCTGATCCCAATGGATGCTATTGTGACACTCTACCATGTACAAGTACACTTGAACAGAGCCGTCTTAACGGCATTATGGGCCCCTGGACAGTGCTGTGCACTGGGCCCCCCAACCAACGCAGAATTCAGATAACACATCACTTAGGGTATGTTCACACGATGTACTGCGGTGGGTACAGTACGCGCCGCAGTACATCTTGTGTTTCGGGAGCTCGCGCTAATACGCGTGTACTCCCGCGCTGTGGGGGTCCGGCTGCCCGCCGCCCCCATCGACATTAATTACTCATGGAGCGTATTCGCCGCAAGTAATTGACATGTCGCTTATCTCTCTATGCATACAATATGATCATATTGTACGAGCAGGGAGAGGAGGCGTAATCCATAGTTCTCTATGAGAGCTATGGATTACCGTAATTTCAGCGCGCATCTCACTCGTATTAGAGCGCAAATACAATGCGAAATGCGCACCGAAATTATCCCGTGTGAACATACTCTTATACCAAAAAGTGAACACCATAAACAATAAACCACTGCAAAAATGGTGCAAGTATAGTTTTTTTCACATTTCACCCGACTTAGAATTTTTTTTCTGATTCCCAGCACATTACATGGTCTGTTCATGGCACCATTATAATAAACATCTTGTCCCACAAAAAACTAGCCCTCGTACTATGTAGATAATAATTAAAACCACTCTTTTTATGCAGAATTGACACACCACAACAAGGGCCGTATGTACAGCTCAGGCTGCTCCAGGCACTGAGCTTGAGAATGCCCCAATTTAGGGGAAGTTCACATAACGTATTCAAAACGTGCACTTTTACGCGCTGTAAACGAGCTTGTTTGCTCTGTTGAAATGAAGCGCTTGCAACCGTGTGATTTCACTGCACGATTGCCCGAGGCAGATCACTGACTTGTATAGTTTAGTACTTATTGAACATTGTTAAATATGTTTTGGGGTCCGTTTTTCAGTGACTAAAACGGACCCAAATCCATGTTTAACAAACGCTGTGTGAACATGCACTTACAGTACACTATCATAGCCTAAGATATACTGACACAGTATCACACATACAGTATCTCAGCAGACTGTTCCTGATGGGCTTAGATACACAGGGCCAGCAGATATAACACCTGATAAACTTAGATAGACAGGGATAGAAGATATTATAACACCTGATAAGCTAAGATACACAGGGACACTAGATAGGTTTAACCCCTTAACGACCTTAGACGTATCCATACGTCCAGGTCGTTTGGGGGTTAACGCACCTGGACGTATGGATACGTCCTGAGGATCGCGCGAACTCTAAAGCAGAGTTCGCGCGATCGGCGCGGGGTGTCAGCTGTATATTACAGCTGACATCCCGCACCATCGGCCCCGACCCCGGATCGCTCCGGGGGGGAGGGGGGGCGGATAACCCCGTAATTATCGCGACAATCCGGTCGCAATAACTAAGGGAGACGCAGGAGGAGATCGCTCCTCCTGCGTCTCTGTCGGCGGCAGCAGCGCACGGATCGGGCGATCCGTGCAGCTCCTGCCTCCTTACAGACACCACGGAGGGCAGAGAATGCCTTCCGGGTTGTCTGTGACGTCACGACGCCCGGCCGTGCCCTGTGGGCATGACCCGGCATCGTGACTGACAGTTGTCATAGGAACCAGTCATAGCAACAAGCTATGCACTGATTCCTATTGAATGAGAGATCTAAAGATCTCTCATTCAAATCCCCTATGGGGAAAAGTAAAATAAAAATGTGAAAAAGTGAAAAAAAGTAAAAAAAAAGTGAAAACAAGTAAAACACAAACACGAAAAATAAAATAAAAATACGTACACCGCCCTTTTCCCCTTTACAAACGCCAATCGCCCCAAAAAAGATCAAAAATAAATAAAGTACCCATATTTGGTATTGCCGCATGCGTAACGACCTGCCCTATAAATCTGTCATGTTAATTAACCCGTACGGTGAACGCCGTAAAAAAAAAAAAAAAAAAACAATCACAGAATTAAGATTATTGTTCATCCCGCAGCACATAAAATGGAATAAAAAGCGATAAAAAACTCCTATAAACGCCAAAGTTGTACCAATTAAAATGTCAGTTCATCCCGCAAAAAAAAGTCTTTATACAGCTCTGTATACAGAAAAATAAAAAATGTATAGCTCTCAGAAGATAGCGATTCATAAATATTGTTTTACACACTAAAAACACTTTTCTTTTTTTTTAAAGTGCTTCAACATAAAAAAAACTATATAAATAGGGTATCGCCATAATCGTAGCGACCCAAAGAGTAAAGCTAACTTATCATGGATACTGCACGGTGAGCCCTGTTAAAAATAAAAATAAAAAAACACTACCAAGATTGCTGTATTTTCTTCACCCTGGCCTCCAAAAAATGGATTTAAAAGCAATCAAAAAGCCTTGTCCCCCAAAAATGATACTAATAAAAACGTCAACTCCTTTCGCAAAAACAAGTCCCTACACAGCTCCAAGCACAGAAAAATTTTAAAGTTATGGCTCTCAGACTATGGTGATGCAAAAACGTATTTTCCTGTTTGAATAAAAGTGTTTTTATTGTATAAAAGCAGTAAAACATAAAAAAATATACAAATTGGGTATCGGTGTAATCGTATTGACCGGCTGAGTAAAGCTACCATGTCATATATACCGTACAGTGACCGCTATAAAAAATAAAAATAAAAAACACTACCAAGATTGCTGTATTTTGTTCAAAACATCTCACAAAAACCTTAATAAAAAGTGAACATAGCATCATATGCACCACATAATGGAACCAATAAAAACTTCAACTCAGAAAAACAGAAAAAACTATATAAAATCTATATCATTGTAAGTGTACCGACCCCCATAGTAAAGTTATCACATCATTTACACTGCACGGCGAATGCTGTAAAATTGAAACTCAAAAAACAATGACTGAACTGCGTTTTTCCCCCCATTTTCATTGCCCAATGCTAAAAAAAACTATGTAACACCTGTGCATCCAAAAGATCCCTGATGGGTGTTGAATCCAAAATGGGGCGACTTCTGGAAGGTTTCACCTGTTCTGCTACTTTGGGGGCTTTGCAAATGCGACATGGCCCCACCAAATCTGCGTTCCAAAAGCCAAATAGCGCTCCCTCCCTTATACGCCCTGCCATGCGCCCACACAGCAGTTTACACCCACATGTAGGGTATTGCCAAACTTGGAAGAAATTGCTTAACAAAGTTTTACGGTTCTTTTTTCCAGGATTCCTTGTATATGTGAAACATTTTAAGCTAAAATTGCAGATTATTGGAAAAAATTTTTTTTTTACTTTTCACAGCCTTATGCTAAAAAAAATTTGTGAATCACCTGTGGGGTCTATATACTCAATGCACCCCTGGATATATTCCTTAAGGGGTGTAGTTTCCAATATGCGGTCTATTTAGGGGTGTTTATTAAGTTTTAGCACCTTAGGGTGTCCCCAAACCTGAAATGGCGCCTAAATAAAATCGTATTGAAAATGAGACCTCAGAGTCCGGTAGGTGCTCCTCCTATTCTGGGGCTTATGGTTGAGCCAAATACTGCACTAGGGCCACATATGGGATATCTCTAAAAACGGCAGACCTGGAGGAATTGATATTAAGTTGCATTTACCTAGTCACATTTACCGTATTCCAGTGAATAATGGATAAATATTGAAAATCTGCAAAAAAAGTGAAATTTTGAAATTTCACCTCCACTTTGCTTTAATTTCTGTGAAATATCTAAAGGGTTATCAAACTTCCTAAATAGTGTTGTAAATACGTTAAGGGGTCTAGTTTCTCAGATGGTGTCACTTATGGGGGTATCTAACATGCAGGCCCCTCAAAGCCACGTCAGAACTGGAGTGGTCCCTAAAAAAATGTATATTGCAAATTTTCTGAAATTGTGAGAAATTACTACTAAATTTCTAAGCCCTCTAATGTCGTAAAAAAAAAAAAAAGACATTTAAAAAATGATGCCAACCTATAGTGGACATATGGTAGATGCTAGTTATAAAATATTTTGTGGTGAATAATTATCTGTCTTGCACGCAGAAATTTTGCAACTTTCAAAATCGCAAATTTTTCCAAATTTTCATGAAATTTTGATATTTTTCGCAAACAAACAAGGATTGTATGGATACAAATTTCTTACTAACTTAAGCACAATGTGTCACGGAAAACAATCTCTGATCACATGGATAGGTAAAAGTGTCAAAAAGTTATTCTCACATAAATGGACACATGTCAGATTTCAAAAATAGGGCTGTGTCAGGAAGGTCAAAACAGGCTGGGTCCTTAAGGGGTTAAATACAGAGCCAGCAGATAGTACACACCAGATAGGCTTAGATACACAGCCAGCAGATAATACACACCGGATAGGCTTAGATACACAGCCAGCAGATTGTACACACTGGATAGGCTTAGATACACAGCCAGAAGAGAGAACACATTGGATAGGCTTAGATACACAGCTCAGCAGATTGTACACATTGGATAGGCTTAGATATACAGCCATCAGATTGTACACATTGGATAGGCTTAGATACACAGCCATCAGATTGTACACATTGGATAGGCTTAGATACACAGCCATCAGATTGTACACACTGGATAGGCTTAGATACACAGTGAGCAGATTGTACACACTGGATAGGGTTAGATACACAGTGAGCAGATTGTACACACTGGATAGGGTTAGATACACAGTGAGCAGATTGTACACACTGGATAGGCTTAGATACACAGTGAGCAGATTGTACACACTGGATAGGGTTAGATACACAGCCAGCAGATTGTACACACTGGATAGGCTTAGATACACAGTGAGCAGATTGTACACACTGGATAGGCTTAGATACACA
This sequence comes from Phyllomedusa bahiana, assembly GCA_025379985.1. Lineage (NCBI taxonomy): Eukaryota > Metazoa > Chordata > Amphibia > Anura > Hylidae > Phyllomedusa > Phyllomedusa bahiana. Next base: position 90,553 of record JAODAL010004565.1, on the reverse strand, counting down.
GTAAGCAGATTGTACACACTGGATAGGCTTAGATACACAGTGAACAGATTGTACACACTGGATAGGCTTAGATACATAGTGAGCAGATTGTACACACTGGATAGGGTTAGATACACAGTGAGCAGATTGTACACACTGGATAGGCTTAGATACACAGTGAGCAGATTGTACACACTGGATAGGCTTAGATACACAGTGAGCAGATTGTACACACTGGATAGGCTTAGATACACAGTGAGCAGATTGTACACACTGGATAGGCTTAGATACACAGTGAGCAGATTGTACACACTGGATAGGGTTAGATACACAGCTCAGCAGATTGTACACACTTGATAGGTTTCCTAACACTCCCCTTTCCTAAACCCCTACACCTCCCCCTCCCCTCCTCTCCCTTCAATCACTCACTTGTCCTGAAGTCCAGAGAGCAGGAGTCCGTGCAGTCTTCAGCTCCGAAGGGATGAGGGTAGAGGGAGGGGGCAGCCAGTCTCTCCAGCAGTCTCCTGCTCTTCAGTGGCCGCACTGCTGGGGAGGGGGAGGAGCGGTCTGTAGTGCAGGAGATCGTGGTCTGGCCCCTGCTTTACCTCAGTGCCGTGCTGCCTGCGCTGTGAGCACAGGAATAGCAGAGGCCGCATCAGGACACACAGAGAGCATCAAACGCCGGGCCCCTGCTCTGACTGCCGCGCTGCCCTGCCTGCCTGTGAAGAGTAAAGCGCAGGCACAGTACAACAGGGCGGTGCGGCAGTCCAACGAACGTTCCTGGGTGTACTCACTCCCACTGGGAAAGGTAGGCAGCTGTCTGAGGGGCCCCTGAGCTCGTGGGGCCCCCGGGCAAGTGCCTACCTGGCCCAATGGAAGAGACGGCCCTGCCCTTGAAGTTCTAGCATGAACAACTACTTCAGGAAAACTATTTGGAGAGATGAGACTTTAGATTTAAAACAAACAAAAAAATTTTTTTTGGGGGGCCTCTTGTATGATTACTGTCTAGGTCCAAGATTTCTCTGTTGCCCATAGCAATACATCAAAGCTCCCCTTTTATTTCATATAGTGCTCTGAAAAAATGAAAGCTGGGCTCTGATTGGTTGTTATGGGCAAAAAAGACAGTCTTACTGCGACACAGTTCTAATACATAAGACTCTTTATTTTTCTCTGCAAAGATTTGATAAGGTGCCAATTTTAAACGGGAACTATTCTTGTGATGATTACCTATTAAGGAATACAGGTTATTTCTCAACTTTGCCTGTAAAATAAGTAAAACCAAACCTACCTACCTTTTAGGTCATGTCCCCACGGCACCGGTTTGTGGCCGGCCACAAAACTTTTACACGGGCCGCTATGGAAAACCCATTCAGCAGTCCCCACTGCACGGGTTTTCCGGCCGGTGGTTTGAAAAACCACCAGTGGCCTGATAACCATTGCGCTTGTTCATGAACAAGTGAATGTGTAGGGGGAGGGCTTTTCTCCGCTGATCGCGGAGAAAAGCCACCCCCCTGCGGCTGTGTACAGGGCACAATCACAGGAGAAATACCGGTCGGATAAACCGACTGGTATTTGTCCTGTGCCGTGGGGATGCACTCTTATTCTTCTTTGTGGTCAGTCAGCATTATGCCCAAAGAAATCCTATGTGCAGCTATTTATGCTGTCACCTTTGATAGCATCTCAACATCATGTGCTACCTGTTGACAGAAGTAACTCCTGATAGGCATATAAGCAGACTCAGATTGCCTACACACAGTGGAGCTTAGGAAACCCCTAGTGGGCTCCTGGGGATAGTGGGCTCCTGGCCATGGCAGGCCTTGGGCTGCTTTTGAGGGAGAAAGGCAGAGAAAGAGAGACCGAAAGCACGAGGCATGTGCGGTCATGCACAGAAGCTGCAGGGTAGGCCCCATAAATCAACTCCACTGGTGGGCCCCAGGAATCAACTCCACTGGTAGGTCCCAGAAATCAAATCCACTGGTGGATTCCATAAACGGACTCCACTAGTCGCCCTGTAAATCAACTCCACTGTTGGGCCCCAAGAATCAACTTCACTGGTGGGCACAAAGAATCAACTCCACTGCTGAGTCCCATAAACCGACTCCACTGGTTGCCCCATAAATCAAATCCACTGGTGGCCCCAGGATTTAACTCACTGGTGGGCCCCAGGAATTAACTTACTTGTGAACCCCAAGATCCCCAGTCTGACACTGCATATGGCACATTTGGAATTCCCGAATATATATGAAGCAATTAGATTTTTTTCTGCAAGATGTTTAATTGATGGCTTGCATTATGTAGTTATTGCAAAAAAAAAAACTATGAAGTCTCCTGTCTGTTCTATGATGTTATGAGTGTCTTTTTCTTGCTGTTGAAAACATGGTGCATTCCTTTTTGTCCTCTTTAGCTTATGGGCCTCTAAAAGTTGTCTGCAGATTTCTGCAGACTTCATTTCATGCAGTGTCCATTCTAAATGACTTGCCTCTTAATTTGATATTGCAACCATGTTCTCTCTTTTGATTGGTCAGGGATCTTATGTAATCTGAATAGATGCAACTTCACCTTATTGGTATCACCATTGTACTGCATCCTGTGTGTTGTAGTTCTAGGCCCTATTGATCCACTCTAGCATCAAGGTGAGGAACATGGTAAAAAACTGCTCTAGCAAGAGAAACCCTGGCAACAGCAAGTCTTCTTAATTTTGGAACCTGTGTGGTCGGAGAAGTGGTATAACGTCTTCTAGGTAGAAGTATGCTGTTGGTGTTGGATAGAAATACCATGCTACTACCCTAATGTCATTAATCTAAAGATTGTACAAATATAAAAAAAATGAAATATAAGCTTTTTGCTTAAAATATTATACCATCTTCCAAGGGTACATTGAAAACAAAATGTATCAGTTATTTTAACCTGATTAATCCATTAAAATGTAATTTATCAAACATCGCAGCATGCCAAAATCTTAAACAGGAATCCTGGGTTTTAAGCCCTTAAGAATTTAGAAGATATCAGAATTTATCTCTAACCTTGAAATCACAGACAGGTTCAGAGAACAATGATATCAGAGAGACAAAATGACTTCTCATGTTTATTATACACATAATGTATTTCGTCAGCTACTAAATATCTTTAATCCAATAATCCAGATGTAGAACCTTCTGGGGACCCAAGACCATAAACTATCTTGCCATAATGCATCCTTAGAAAGATGATACAGATAGCGGTAGACACTTAAGTGTTATAAATTACGCTGTACATGCCTTAATTTTGATGTATTGTCTTGGCTTTAGTCCAATGACCCAGATTCTTATACTAATAGGTTTTATTACCTGCATATGTGAATCAAAACGAAAGAAGACTATTAGCCACTATAAGGTAAGATTTACACAGGGCAGAATGGAGTAGCTGAGAACATGTAGACAATATATCTGTGTTTTGCATTGGCTTTATGCAGTATATGTTATGATGATTTTTCATGCATCACTAGAGATGGGTGAATTGATTCTAACGAAGTGGAATTCGTTTAGAATTTCAGGAAAACTTCGGTTCGGGGTACTTCGCATGAACGAAGTGTGCTTTTGATTGATAAAATGGCTGCGAGCACATGGCGTTACATGGGGCAAAGAACTCTGGGAGGAAGAAGGGCATAGCCTGCATGACATGTGCAGAGATGAAGCCAATCAAAAACCGGCGGGATTCTGTGACGTCACTGCACTATATAAGTCCAGGCGCGACGCTGGGAGTCATACCGCCTCACTGTACTGAGTAGGGAAGGTGCTGCTGCGGCTGCTTATGATAGCTGATACTAAATAACTCATTTTTATACAGCGATTTTTGGGGGGTGTCTCAGCTTGTCTCAGAGACTGCTTCTCTTAACGTTCTATTTCTGACTTTGTGGGGTATTGGATCTGAAGTCCAGTGTGCGTCCAGTGCAGCTGCATATACATTTTAATGCTATCTTCTCACAGCACTTGAATATTCAAGGGTGATCTAAGCCTGTTCCTGTTGTATTCATTTAAAGAAACAGCATTTTTACAATACAAATACCACTTCACTTTTGGCTGCCCAATTCTTTTGCACAATTTACATCCCGGGGTTAATTACGCGTTGTTCTGCTGCTGTGGTGACTAAAACAAACCATCTTTTTCACCGGCAAAAATACATTTTTCCTGTAGCATAATTCACAAGCGAATGTTAATTACAAGTTTTCTCTTGCTGTGTACCGTAAAATACACGCCATTGTAACACGCTACAAAGCTGGTAGTTTTTGGCTGCTCAATTCTTTTGAGCAATTTACATCCAGGGGTTAAATAAGCGTTGTTCTGCTGCTGTGGTGACTAAAATAAACCGTCTTTTTCACCGCCAAAAAATAAAATTTTCCTGTAGCATAATTCACAACCGAAGGTTAATTACAAGTTTTTCTCTTGCTGTGTACCGTAAAATACACGCCATTGTAACACGCTACAAAGCTGGTCGTTTTTGGCTGCTCAATTATTTTGCGCAATTTACATCCAGGGGTTAATTAAGCATTGTTCTGCTGTTGTGGGGAATAAAAGAAACCGTCTTTTTTACCGGCAAAAAAGACATTTTGCCTGTAGCATAATTCACAAGCGAAGGTTAATTACAAGTTTTTTCTTTTGTTGTGTAGCGTAAAATACATGCCATTGTAACACGTTTAAAAAGCTGGTAGTTTTTTGGCTGCTCAATTCTTTGCGCAATTTACATCCAGGGGTTTAATTAAGCATTGTTCTCTGTTGTGGTGACTAAAAGAAACCGTCTTTTCACCGCCAAAAATAAATAATTTTTTCCTGTAGCATAATTAAACAAGCGAAGGTTAATTACAAGTTTTTGTCTTGTTTGTGTTAGCGTAAAATACACCCATTGTAACACATTACAAAGCTGGTAGTTTTGGTTCCCTCAATTTTTTTTGCGCAATTTAACACCCAAAGGGGTTAAACTAAGTATTTTGTGCAGTTGTACTCAGTAAAAAAAATTTTTTGTTTTTCACCGCCACAGAAAAATTTTCTTTAGCATAATTCATATCCGAAGTTTAATTAAGCCTGTTTGTGCTTTTATACTCAGTAAAAATACACAGATTTTTTTAAACGGCACATACAAGTCAATTTTTCCTGCCATTTTGGAGCGCAATTTATATCCAAGGGTTACCCAAGCTTCTTATGGGTTCATTTGGAGTAAAAATACGGGTTTTTGTATTTATCATATACAATATCTTCCATCAAACAGTGTCTGAAACATTTTAGAACAAACAGAAATGTCAGACAAGAGGTGGCAGGCTCTTCACCTGCGAGTGGCAGTGGCACAAACATCGTAGCAGGCCCAGGAGGTCGCAGCACAGCAAGGGGACGTTCGCAGCAGGGGTCACTCGGTGAGACCACAACGCCGCTGGTCAATTTAAAGCGGCCGTGTGCTGACCTAGCAACCCAAGGGTCTTGTTGGTTTGACTAGGTCATCCATTCCTCCCAGATGACATCTGACAACCTCAGCCAAGAGTCGGTGGGACGTCAGACACAACCCTTAGTTTGCATGGCCCAGGGGAGCGGGTTCAGCGTCCCTCACCTGTCTCAACCCGCCACCTGTCCCATCCGGTTCCCTCGCCAGAGATCTAACTATGTGGTCTGGGGCTCAGCGCCACTATATAGCGAAGGATGACAATTTGGGTGAGAGGGCAGTCAGCAGAATGGCAGCGAAGAAATGGGGCCAATATCCCCGCTTCTGCAGTAGGCGGCAAATTAAGAGTGGAGGAGAGGCATGGGAGGTCAGTTGTGAGGGTCAGCTCTCAACAAGACCGTGAGGAGGCAGCAGTGAAGATGAAACACAAATAGATGTGATGTAGCCGACCGCACTTGGGAGCCAGGGAAGCAAGGGCTTCATCATCGTCAGGAGAAGAGGGCGTCGCTTGCGCACAGGAGCGGCGCAGCCAGCAAGTGGGTTGGGTGGCCGTGGGTCAGCAGGGTAGCAGCAGGTGAGGTCGGAGCCAGCGGGCCACGGGGTAGAAAACCCCTTCGCAGGTCAAGAAGGGTAGCGGCACAGGGCTCAGCGAGGCAGCGGCGGTAGTAGTCCTCAGTGCGGAGCGCTGGCGGTAAAATCAGATACTCGCGGTGGGGCAGTTCTTTGTAAACACTGGAGGAGCCGAATATGGTATATGTAGAATCTATGGGCAGAAAGTGAAGCGTGGCCAGGGAGCTAAACGTTGCACCAGGGCCTGCTCAAACATGCAGCGAGGGTCCGGTGGCCTGGGAGAAACGTGGCCGGGATGTGGTGGTCCATCCTGTCGCCGCAGCAACAGCAACAGCGCCCAGTGGGCAGCATGCCATTGCGCCAGGTCAAGGCTCCACCACCTCCAGAAGGAGCGTTCTCTTGGCATCTCTCCCGATCCAGATGCTCCGGCCCTGCTACCATGGGCGCCGCAGTTGTGTTCAGCGAGGATTGCAAAGAGACAACAGTATGCGTCCAACCATCCTAAGGTGCAGCAGCTGACCATGCTCCTGTCCAAGTTGTTTGGTACTGCAGTCCCTCCCTTTCCAAATGGTGGACTCTGCACCTTTTCAGAGAACTAATGCCTTGTGCCGACCGAGATGGAGAGTTCCAAGCCGTAATTTATTTTCCAAAAAGGCAGAAACCAGCACTCATAAAAAAGTAAACAGAAAGTGGGCCAGTCCTTGAGCTTATCGGTTTGGTTCCAAGGTGCACGGCAGCGCGGACGTCGGGAGCGGGAACTACGGTCAGGGCCAGTACATGTCTTTTACGGCCCATTGGGTGACTGTGCTTCCTGCCCAGGCACACCAACAACTTGGACAGGAGACGCCGCTTTCTCCTGCACGTTGTCAAACTGCTGCTCCTGCGCCAATGTCCGCCTCCTCCTCCACCAACACCACCATCTCAGCCTCCACAAGTACTGCTCCATCATACCACATGTGTAGGGCACAGCGGTGTCACGCAGTTCTACACCTGGTTTGCCTAAGAGAACGAAGTCACACAGGGGAGGAACTGCTCATGCAGCAAGAAATCGATGTGTGGCTTTCTCCGCGCCAACTGCAAATCGGAACCATGGTGACGGACAATGGGAGTAACGTGGTGTCCGGGGCTGCACCCGGGGAGGGATGGTCCATGTGCCCTGCATGGCGAATGTTTTAAATCTGGTTGTGAAAAGGTTCCTGAAGTCTTCCACCGATCTTCAGAAGATTCTGAAAATGGCCAGGAAACTGTGCATGCACTTCATCCATTCCTACAAAGCCAGGAACACACTCCTCGAGTTGCAGTGGCAGAAAGGCCTTCCCCAACACACTCTGATATGCGATGTTTCCACCCATTGGAATTCCAGCCTGCACATGTTGGACCGACTGTATGAACAGGAAAGGCCATTAACGATTTTTTGATGATCCAGGCGGACAGGAGTACCCCCGTGTAACTTTGATGTCAGCCAGGGGCAGCTCATGCGTGACACCTGCCGTTTGTTGAGGCCATTCGAGGAGGCCACGTTATTTGTCAGTCGCCAGGACTACGGGATGAATAACGTCATTCCACTGCTTCATGTCCTGGAACAAATGCTGAAAAATCTGTCTGGGAAGGGGACTGGCGACTACATCTCGCGGCCACATGAGTCCCTTGGGGACTGAAATGGAGGAGGAGGAGGACATTGGAGCAGAAGCATTGTCTGGTGAAATGAGTGGATTTTCTACCCAGGTAACAAGAGAGGAGAAGCAGGAACAGCTGGAGGAAGTAGATGGAGATGAGGAAGACGAGGCAGATGACCCGCAAGCACCGTGGCAGTATACAGTAGAGATAGAGGCAGAGAGCCCCTCGGAGTCACTTGTGCAGATGGCCTCAGCATGCTCATTTGCCTGGCTAGTGACAGCCGAATAGTCAGCATCCGGCAGAGGGATGACTTCTGGCTCTCCACCCTATTGGGCCCTCGCTACCGGTCCCAAAATGGGAGCCTTTTTCCAGCTGCTGAGAGGGAGGACAAACTCCCAAAAACATAGGGAAAAACCTCCGTAGTCAGTTGGCCGCTGCCTATGTGCAGCATCGTTCCTCCTCTGACAGGTCTTTGCCGGGGTTCTTCACCTCACTACACTGCCGCGGCTGCTAGGGGAAGGTGGAGGGGTAGGAGCAGTACCAGCTCCATCAGCAGCAACCTAAGTCTGGAGTCACTTGCCGAGTTTGCAGTGGAGAAGCTGTCCTGCCCGGCCATAAGTGTGGCATCAGAGTGGGTGTTCAGTGCTGCGGGGGCCATGGTTACACCATTGAGAACCCGCTTGTCCATGGGAAATGTGGAATTACTGACCTTTGTCAAGATGAATCAGGCGTGGATCGTCCAGGATTTCCACACACCAATGCCTTAGGCGTCAGACTACATCAGCATGACGTCTCACCCAAACTGTGAGAAATGAGTCTGGTTCAAACTACCTGCCTCAGCCACATTCTGATGCCGCCCACCCCCTGATGCCACAAATTTTGCTGACAATTCTCCATCTGCCACCAACCATCTTTACCAGGGACTGGTAAATTTCCACCCCCTCCACACTCTGTCATTGTTGCCACCTATGACCTCATGCTGCTGCTGCTGTTGCTGGTGCCGTACATCCACACGTGTGAATGTGCCACTCTGTGGCCTACTCCTGTTTTTGCCACCTCCAGAATGTCATTGTGCCACTGTCTGACCTCATCTGCTGCTGCCGTCACCTCCACTCTCTGTCATTGGCCACTCTGTGGCCCCACTACGTTTTTGCCACCTCCAGAATGTCATTGTGCCACTGCCTGACCCCCATGCTGCGCTGCCTTGCCCCCACACTGTGTCCCTTGTGCCACCTTCCCGACCTCATGCTGTTGCTCCTGACGCTGTCACCTCCACTCTATGTCATTGTGCCACTCGTGGCCTACTCCTGTTTTAGCCCCTCCAAATGTCATTGTGCCACTCTCTGACCTCATGCTGTTGCTGCCGTGCCTCCACACAGTGTCCCTTGTGCCACTGTCTGACCTCATGCTGCTGCTGCCGTCACCTCCACACTGTGTCACTGTGCCACTCTGTGGGCCCACTCCTGTTTTTGCCACCTCCAGAATGTCATTGTGGCCACTGCCTGACCTCATGCTGCTGCTTTCCGTGACCTCCACACTGTGTCACTGTGCCACTCTGTACCTACTACTGTTTTTGCCACCTCCAGAATGTCATTTGCCCTGCCCGACCTCATGCTGCTGCTGCCGTTACCTCCACACTGTGTCATTGTGCCACTCTGTAGCCTACTACTGCTTTTGCCACCTCAAGAATGTCATTGTGCCACTGCCTGACCTCATGCTGCTGCTGCTGTGCCCTCCACACTGTGTCATTGTGCCACTTTCTGACCTCATGCTGCTGCTGCTGTGACCTCCACTCTCTGTCATGGTGCCACTTTGTGGCCTCCTCCTGTTTTGCCACCTCTAGACTGTCATTGTGCCACTCTCTGACCTCATGCTGCTGCTGCCGTCACCTCCACTCTCAGTAGTAGGCCACAGAGTGGCACAATGACAGAGAGTGGAGGTCACAGCAGCAGCACAGCAGCATGAGGTCAGAGAGTGCCACAATGACACAGTGTGGAGGGCACGTCATCAGCAGCATTAGGTCAGACAGTGGCACTATGACATTCTTGAGGTGGAAAAAACAGTAGTAGGCTACAGAGTGGCACAATGACACAGTGTGGAGGTCACGGCAGCAGCAGCATGAGGTCAGGCAGTGGCACAATGACATTCTGGAGGTGGCAAAAACAGGAGTTGGCCACAGAGTGGCACAATGACAGCGTGGAGGTCACGGCAGCAGCAGTATGAGGTCAGACAGTGGCACAATGGTATTCTGGAGGTGGCAAAACAGTAGTAGGCCACAAAGTGGCACAATGACACAGTTTTGCCACCTCCAGAATGTCATTGTGCCACTGTCTAACCTCATACTGCTGCTGCCGTGACCTCCACACTGTCATTGTGCCACTCTGTGGCCAACTCCCGTTTTTGCCACCTTCAAAATGTCATAGTGCCACTGCCTGACCTCATGCTGCTGCTGCTGCCGAGCCCTCCACACTGTCATTGTGCCCCTATCTTACCACATGCTGCTGCTGCATCACCTCCACACTGTGTCATTGTGCCACTCTGTGGCCTACTCCTGTTTTTTTCCACCTCCAGAAAAGTCATTGTGCCACTGCCTGACCTCATGCTGCTGCTTGCCGTGACCTCCACACTGTGTCATTGTGCCACTCTGTGCCTACTACTGGTTTTTGCCACCTCCAAATGTCCCTTGTGCCACTGCCCGACCTCATGCTGCTGCTGCCGTCCTCCACCTGTGTCATGTGCTCCTCTCTGACCTCATGCGTTCTGTGACTCCACTCCTGTCATTGGCCACTCTGTGGGTACTCCTGTTTTTGCCACCTCCAGAATGTCATTGTGCCATGCCTGACCTCATGCGCTGCTGCCGTGACCTCCACACTGTGTCATGTGCCACTCGTAGCCTACTACTGTTTTTGCCACCTCCAGAATTCATTGTCCACTGCCGAATCATCTGCTGCTTTCCGTGCCCTCCACACGTGTCATTGTCTCCTCTCTACTCATGCTGTTTTGTACCTCCACTCTCTGTCATTGTGCCACTTTGTGGCCTTCTACTGTTTTGCCACCTCCAGAATGTCATTGTGCCACTGTCTGACCTCATGCTGCTGCTGCCGTCACCTCCACTCTCTGTCATTGTGCCACTCTGTGGCCTACTACTGTTTTGCCACCTCCAGAATGTCATTGTGCCCCTGTCTGACCTCATGCTGCTGCTGCCGTCACCTCCACTCTCTGTCATTGTGCCACTCTGTGGCCTACTTCTGTTTTGCCACCTCCAGAATGTCATTGTGCCACTGCCTGACCTCATGCTGCTGCGGCCGGGCCCTCCACACTGTGTCATTGTGCTCCTCTCTGACCTCATGCTGCTGTGACCTCCACTCTCTGTCATTGTGCCACTTTGTGGCCTTCTACTGTTTTGCCACCTCCATAATGTCATTGTGCCACTGTCTGACCTCATGCTGCTGCTGGCCGTCACCTCCACTCTCTGTCATTGTGCCACTCTGTGGCCTACTACTGTTTTGCCACCTCCAGAATGTCATTGTGCCACTGTCTGACCTCATGCTGCTGCCGGGACCTCTACACTGTCATTGTGCCACTTTGTGGCCTACTACTGTTTTGCCACCTCCAGAATGTCATTGTTGCCACGTCTTACCTCATGCTTTCTCCCGGGCCTCTACACTGTCATTGTGCCACTTTGTGGCCTCTACTGTTTTGCCACCTCCAGAATGTCATTGTTCACGCTACCTCATGCTGCTGCTGCCGTCTCCTCCCTCTCGTCATTGTGCCACTCTGTGGCTAATACTGTTTTTGCCACCCCCAGAATTTCATTGTGCACGCCTGACCTCATGGCTGCTGCTCCCCCCCCCCTGCCCTCCACACTTTTCATTGTGCCACTGTCTGACCTCAGCTGCTGCCGCCGTCACCTCCACACTGTGTCATTGTGCCACTCTGTCGCCTTCTCCTGCTTTTGTCACCTCCAGAATATCATTTTGCCCCGCCTGACCTCATGCTGCTGCTGTGGGCTGCTGCCGAACCTTTCCCCACTGTGTCATTGTGCCACTCTGTGGCCTACTCCGTTTTTGCCACCTCCAGAAAGTATGTGCCACTCTCTGACCTCATGCTGCTTGGCTCGCGTCACTACACTCTGGTCATCATTTTTGCCACCTGAGCTCTCAGCATTTTTTTTCCAGCTTTTGCTGGCATGACTTATCAGCAAACATCCCATGAGTTTTTGGTCAGTTTTGCCCTCTTAAGGCCCAGGGAATTTTATAGTGACATTCCCAAAGCACGGCAGTCATGTCGTGTCATACTAAAATACAACATTGTATGAGCCCAACCAAGCTCGTTTTCTGCATATTTAAACATGGCACAACATTCTAAAAGCACCCTGCAGGCTCTGTGCAGCCCGGAAAAAGCTGTTTTTTACGCGATTTCCGAAGGTAATTCGAACCGAATTTATTTTTGTCGAGAAATTCGGCGAAGTGACCGAACCGAATTTTTGAGAAATTCGCCCATCTCTATGCATCACCATAACATATCCTTAAAATGGATGTCCAGTCTTGAACACAATTTTGTTTCCTTAGACATGTTGAGACTCATACAGACATCTACATTCTCTGCACATAGATAGAAGTAAGTGATCATATACTTTCTTCCTCAAATCGCTAAAGGAAGCTGATGCTTATCTCAGAATTATGTATACCACAGAATACTAGAATCTGATACATGTGGGTTCCACCTGGAGCACTACCTAGCTTCACCAACCACTTTTCCTGCTTGGCATGCGCAGCTCTCACCATTCATTTTTTTCTGTTTCATTAAAGAGAGGTTTCTATCTCAGACAATTATAGCATATTGCTAGTATATAATATCTTTAGTTTTACTGCCTGTATATATATCTCAAACATTGACTTCTTTATTATCAAAACAGTCGTTGTACAACAGACAATATTAAAAGTACTTGCTGTAAACTTTAGTAGTAGTCCATGCTGGTTCCTGTGAAGGATATTTTCCATATGTAATCAAAACAATATAACTCCACTTGAATAGACGGAGATAACTGCAGAGCAGAAAGCAGTCCGAACACCTGTGCTTGAAACATGTCTCTTTCAAACATAGCCATATAAATTGTGTCATAACTGGGGGTCACAGGGGACCCCATCGAGGTACCCTGTAGAAGCAAAAACATTCTCTCACCAAACCCAATTTCTTTTGTCAGTATAACTACAAGTAATGTCATAATGAAGGTGATATGGGAATGGGAAAGGGCAGGATCCTCACTCAGCATCTCTCTCACCGCCTCACTTCCTTCTACATGAGGGATATTAGTGAATAACGATTTTATGTCCAAAATACATGAAAAAGAGTTACATCACTACAGTTAATGTGGTCTATGTCTAATATTGGTGAGAGAATGTTTTTACAGCTACAGGGTACCTCAGTGGGGTCTTTAGTAGCCCCTAGTTATGCAGCGATTTATATATTTGAAGAGAGACTCTGCAGTTATTGCAGTCTATCCATGTGGAGATACATTGTTTTGAATACAAACGGACATATCTGTCTCAGGAAGCACCACGGACCACTACTAAGTATACTGCAAGTACTTTTAATGTTGTTTGTTGCACAGAGACTGTTTTGATAATAAATAAGTCAATGTTTGATATATATATATATATATATATATATAATATATATATATAATATATTTTAAAACTCACCGGCCACTTTATTAGGTAAAACCTGTCCAACTGCTCGTTAACACTTAATTTCTAATCAGCCAATCACATGGCGCAACTCAGTGCATTTAGGCATGTAGACAGGTCAAGACAATCTCCTGCAGTTCAAACCAGCATCAGTATGGGAAGAAAGGTGATTTGAGTGCCTTTGAACGTGGCATGGTTGTTGGTGCCAGAAGGGCTGGTCTGAGTATTTCAGAAACTGCTGATCTCCTGGGATTTTCACGCACAACCATCTCTAGGGTTTACAGAGAATGGTCCGAAAAAGAAAAAACATCCAGCAGTCCTGTGGGCGGAAATGCCTTGTTGATGCCAGAGGTCAAAGGAGAATGGGCAGACTGGTTCGAGCTGATAGAAAGGCAACAGTGACTCAAATAGCCACCCGTTACAACCAAGATGGCAGAAGAGCATCTCTGAACGCACAGTATGGCGAACTTTGAGGCAGATGGGCTACAGCAGCAGAAGACCACACCAGGTGCCACTCCTTTCAGCTAAGAACAGGAAACTGAGGCTTCAATTTGCCCAAGCTCATCGAAATTGGACAGTAGAAGATTGGAAAAACGTTGCCTGGTCTGATGAGTCTCGATTTCTGCTGCGACATTCGGATGGTAGGGTCAGAATTTGGCGTCAACTACATGAAAGCATGGATCCATCCTGCCTTGTATCAACGGTTCAGGCTGGTAGTGGTGTCATGGTGTGGGGAATATTTTCTTGGCACTCTTTGGGCCCCTTGGTACCAATTGAGCATCGTTGCAACACCTTGTGGAATCTATGCAACGAAGAATTGAGGCAGTTCTGAAGGCAAAAGGGGGTCCAACCCGTTACTAGCATGGTGTACCTAATAAAGTGGCCGGTGAGTGTATATATATATATATCAGGAAAAATCAGGAATAATCAGAAAAAATGTTTCGGCTCTCAAGAGCCTTTCTTAAGCAACCATAATCAGTGATACAAAGCATTTAAAGGGGTGAGCAATTACAAATGCAAATTTCTTAATCAGTGCAAAATATTCAAAAAAGGATCTATCCATATAAAGTGCATGATAGTGATATAAACCTCATTTGAATAAGGGCGGGGATGATATCACGCACTTTATATGAATATATGTATTTATATGTGAAATCATGTTGATATTTAATCATGTTGATATTTTCTCATGTCTTATTACACTTATTCACTATTTACACTGTTTCTATGTGACACATATTTATTATGAAATGATTGTTTTTTATATATGGATAGATCACTTTTTTGAATATTTTGCACTGATTAAGAAATTTGCATTTGTAATTGCTCACCCCTTTAAATGCTTTGTATCACTGATTATGGTTGCTTGAGAAAGGCTCTTGAGAGCCGAAACGTTGCCCTGTGGACATGTTGGAATAAAGTATTGTCTTCACTTTTTTCACCTTATACTGGAGTGCTGCGATTTTTCCTGATATATAGTACGGATTTGTGACGTGAGTCGAACATCGCTGTCACCTATTGCTTCATTTATTTTTTAGAGTGCTGCCTTTTTTCTATTTCTTTATATATATATATATATATATATATATATATATATATATATATATATATATTTATATGTATATATATATGTAGTAAGAGTTCACAGGAGTTCGGCCACCATCTTGGCCCGGCCTGGGGGACACTCTCGCTCTGGGATCGCCACTTTGGTAAACGGAACAGCAGGTAGACACAGGATTCTTGTTAAATCTGGTCTCCGCCAGCTTTATTCTCCAACACAGAAAACATATACAGCAAACAAAATAAATCCTAGGCCGTCCAGCCACTAAGTAAACGTACAGAGTGTCCCTCTCTAGCAGTGGTCTGGGTCTACTATTCAGCCCCACAACCATGTACTCATACCATACAATGTAGTCCTTGGGCCTGGCTTCTCTCAAGCCTAGTGGGAAGAACCCAAGAAACTGTCCTGGACAAGGCCTGCACACGTCCTCCACTGACTGTCAGCCACACTCCCCCCTGGTACACTGAAGACCAGGCTATTTAACAGACCTCTAAGGCTATGTTCACACGGCTTATTCACGGCGTAATTGCGGGATAGACTTCGCCCGCAATTACACAGTGTGTTCCGGAGCGGGGGCGGGGGGCGGCAGTCCGCCGGCCCCATAGACATTCATTATTCACGGCGCGTATACCGCCGTGAATAATTGACATGTCCCTTTCTCCCCGCTCGCCGTATTTCACAATCGGGGAGAGGAGACGGAATCCATAGTTCTCTGTGAGAACTGTGGATGACCTAATGACTGGGACGGATTTCACCCGTAATTCACGCAGCACAGCGCGAATTACGAGTTGAAATCTGTCCCAAAATAAGCCGTGTGAACATAGCCTAAGGGTGCTTTCACACGGTGCGGTTTTGGTGCGATTTTGATGCGTTTTTTGTGCTGGAAGGCACAACAATTAATGCTATACATTGTTGCACACAAAATGCATCCAAAAAAACACATCAAAAACGCACCAAAACCGCACCGTGTGAAAGCACCCTAAGGTAGACAAGCAGCTGAGCAACTCTCCTAATTACCACCTGAGTAATTAACTCCTGGTTACCCTTGCCAGACTGCTGGCCTTCCCCCCTGACAGCCAGCAATTTGGTAACCAATACCTTGGAACTCAGCCGCTGCAGAACACTTAGTGGCAGAGAAATGCGATCGTCTAAGGTTGCATCGCCACAATATATATAATATATATATATATATATTATATATATATATATATATATATATATTATATATATATACAGGCCTCCATACTACTAAAGAAATTATATGTCTGTTGTCTGTTGGAACTAATGAGGAGCTCCCCTTGGTGGACCTGACCATGAGATACTTCTGAATAATAGTTGCCATAAAAGTTTGATAGGTGCAGGTCCTACATCTGGGACCTACACCTATCTTGAGAATGAGCTCAAAAAAGTCTCTATGCGGGTTGGAGAGGTGGTTGTGCATGCATGGCTTTTTTAGTTGTGTAATATGGAAATACCAACTGCAGCCAAAAAAATGTGTGCTTGACTGTGCTTCAAACTATCATTAAAATTAATGGAAAGCACCACAGCTGCATGCTTACCTTTCCGTTCTGTGCAAAGACTTTTTGGGGCCCGTTTTCAAAATTGGTGCAGCTGCCCAGATGTGGGACCCAGCATATCCTATCAATGTTCCTTAAATGTGTGAGATTGGAAAATCCTTTAAGTTAATCTATCTACATCATATCTTATTGCATATTACTATATGTGCCTATTGCATATAATAATAATATAATATATATATTTATATATATATAGATATATATATAATAACCATAATAATCATCTTATAATAATCATTTATACTTACACTCTACAACACAATTTATTATAAATTGGTGGTTGGTTATGCTCAAACAACATGGCCACTGTGAACTACCATCCCTGCGGCTCGTGCAGGTGCATAGGTACTTGCTGCATTCACTTCCCTGTTCAAAAAGTGAGGACGCTAAGAACTAATATACCGGCTGTGCCTGGTGTATGGGTGTGGTAGCTTGTACAGTGTTGTAGGAGAATACTATGATTGTTGAGGGACAGCAGAGTGTGACTGATGCTGGATTGCAGAGAGCACAATTGGTAGAATTGCTGTGCTTTAAATGGCTGATGCTCTTCTAAATGTCAGGAGACAGTGAGCTGTAAAAGAGACAGGTTGTGAGATATCTGATAGATCCAAGGCTACTTTTGATGCTGGGGGAGATGGAATGTAACAGTCATATTTGTCAGAGAGATGCAGTCACAACAAGTAAGTGCTGTGGTCATGCCTCCCAAGGGTCCCACTTTTGGAAGGACATCCCCTATTTTTGACCCAAATCCTCCTCTATACTCCTTAAAGGAGTTTTATCGTTTGAAGCATTTGTGCTCTTCAGCTAATTCTCTGAGATTGAATTTGCTATCCAGGGGCGAGTCTCTTCTCTCAGGAGGTGTGTCTCTCCTCACAGAAGACCTGTGACATCATCATTCTGGGTGAGGCAGTAGAAGCAGAAGGATGTCTGCAGAGAACAGCTCCTCAGTCTCCTGCATGCTTTTTATGTGTCTGCAGAGACAGCTATACAGCCACCTGCATGCTTGCCATGTGTCTGCAGAGCTTCAGGCTGACTCCACAAACTCCTTGCTGTGCTATATGCAATTATACACACAGCCTGAACTGATGAGACATGTGAGGAATGTACACTGCCCCCCTTCCCTCTGTTACCAGGCAGCAGACTGGGTTATATGGAGCAATGCACACTGCCCTCCCCCTCCTTCTCTCCCCCTGTTAACAGACAGGAGACTCTATAAAACAGGCAGTAATTGCCCAGATCATTCACCCTAGCACTGGGAGATGTGTATAGAGCCAGCAGACCTTGGTTTCACTATCGATTTTAACAGCTCAGAGGGGAGAAAACACAGAGTGTGCAGGCAGCCAATCACAGCGCAGGGGGGCGTGACTGGGGCTTTTCCTGTCTGGGGGCGTATCCCAACAGGCTGAATGAAATGTCAGCCAGCCAATCACAGTGCAGGGGGTGTGTCTAGGGGGCGGCTAAGGGCGGCTTCCGGCCACGGGGCGTGTCCCGACCAGCAGCAGCAGAAGCAGAATACAGATTTACAGAAAAGCTCATATCTGCTAAACCAAGTGACAGAGGTAATGCAAACCAAATACAAAAGTGCTTATTTTTACTGTCCTCATAATCTGAGACATGATCTTTGTAGCGATAAAACTCCTTTAAATGTCTCTCTATTTGACTTGATAAAAAACTTGTGCTAATAAGGTTATTATATTCTTCTAACAAATCATCTCCCTCGTTCCTCATTTCATAGTAAACTGCAATGTTTACATTATCTAATAATCTGGTGCAATTTTTTTCTGTATAAATGCCTGCATTCAGATGATTTTGTGCTAATTGGTTAAAGGAAAACCATAAAAGTGTATAGATATATGTGAAAAACTATATATTTCTCTTAATCAACCATAAGTGTTCCTCTTGAACTATCCAAAAAGTTGCGATCTTTGTTATGGTAGGTGGAAGAGACACTGGAGCAGCAGAAGGTCAGCCAGCTTCAGCCAATGGTTAATTATTAATGATTAATGTCATAAAAATTGAGCTTTGCATAAAATAACTAATTGTGAGTGCTATGTAGTACTGTAACCAGTAAGCTTCGGTGCCTGCAAGAGTAAAGATCATTGTTAAGCAAATATTGGACTGTGTCCCGATTCCTCCTACTGCTGCACCATAACCTCCTTGCTGGGTGGTTACCTGCCCCATCCCTTGCCTCCATATTTGGCTCTACCATATAATAAAATGTTAGAAGGGATATAACAGTATTCAACCTCTCAACTAGTTTCAAAATCGTGACAGAGCCTCTGTCCATCTCTAGCTGACCCTGATAAAGTTTTAATTCAGTGTTCGGTTGGCCATCTCCCGCTACTGAGGATGCACTCAGCCTACACCACAGCTCACACAGGAAACTGCCTCACCATCCACCATCCACCCTACCACTTTCAGGCCCTTCTTGCCCTACTGTGAAGAATCAACCTCAATAAGCAGGTGAAAGTCCTGATTAGCTCCACACTGGTGTGCTCCACAACTCCTTCTTTCCAGCATATAGCTCTTTTTTTAGTTTTCAGTCCCTGTGGCTTTTCAGCAGAAGCATAAGCCAATGTTCTGATGTACAAGCATAGCCCAACCATACTTTTATTACATCTCACAAGGCTGTCCCCTAAACCTCTTAAACACCAGGCCTGAAAAGTCCTTAAAGGGGTGTTCTCACTTCAGTTATTGATGGCATATCACTCAATGCCAGAGAGGTGCAAGTACCACCTTTGGGACCCCCACCTATCTTGAGAACTAGCCCAAAACTCTCTCTGTTCTGGACAGAGAAGTTGTCAGGACTATCCCATTGCAATCAATGGGAGTTCAGAGTACAGTCGAGAGGGGGACCGTCACCTTGGGAGAGTCCCAACCACTTCTCTGTTAAGAACAGAGAGGTTTTGGGTCTTGTTCTCAAGATAGGTCCCATGACCTACCATCTTTTACCACAACAAGGAAATAAAACATAATACAAAGACAATTCAACACAACATTAAACATCATATGTTAATAAAGAACAAAACAACTAGAACTTTTTTATTTAAAGGATATAACATTGTAAAGGAACATTTTTGTTTTCTACTACTTGCACAGATCTAACCATGACTAACAAAAATCGGGTCTGATCTTTATTTTTTTTGTTAATGAACCTACATGATCACTTAACATAGTGGTGGCGTCTGTTCAAAGCTCTGTATTATCTTGTTCTTGTTTCTTTTGGGAGGCCAAAAATGCACAGAGTGACCAACATAAGTCAATTTGCCAAAACACTCTGGACAGCTTGAGCCCAAAAATCTATCATAACCCTGTTATAGAAGTATATGAACAATCGTACACCAAAACTTGGCGTATTCTTCACCAGACATGCCACTTTTGAATGCGGTAAAAATATGCTATGCTACGCAAGGCATACTACGTGGCAGATTTATGAACCCACATACGACAGGTTCATATATACTGTCACATTTTCATAAATCGATTTAGAATTGGCATGTTGGCGTCAAGTTTCATCCATGTCACCCTCTATTTCTACATCTGATACAATTTGGATCAAAAAGTCTTTAGATCAATTCTCTGCACTAAAACCACCAATATATTGTGAATCCACAACTTATGATAGGTGACTGAGCCGTAAAGGTGAAACATACACAGGCACCATATATTTAGAAGTTTCCCCATCTGGTGTTTAGTTTGTGCTGACATGCTTTCCATCTCCTGCATTTACTATAAAATTATGTTTACATTGCTAAGATTTGTTAAAAAAATTGTTTATTTTGCATTGCATTTCATTGTGCGAGTTATTGTACCTACGTATAATCTATTGTTTATGCCAAGTTCTAGTTCAATTTTACAGCTCTTTTTTATGTGTATGTAATCCATAACATACTTAAATGTCCAATTTTGCTTTATTTATATTCCATTACAAGCAGGGCTGTAGTTATAGAGGGTGCAAAGGTAGTGGATTCACCTGGGACCTGCTGCGTGAGGGGGTCCAAAGATGCCTCTTCCTCATAAGAACACATCAGTATTATAAATAGCATATAGTTCCGGTAGGTGAGGGCCTTATGACAGATTTTGCTTCTTAGACTCATATGCTTCAAGTTGCACCTTTGCACATATTATTATTATTACTACATATTATTGGGTCAAGGCTTGACAATCTCATATTAATTCATATGATAAACAAAGACTGATAGGGTAGGTCTGAACAGCAGGGTTTTCATTCGTTTTTTAAGACAGTTTTCGAATCTGAAAACCGTCTGAAAACCGATTGTCAACCATCCCCATAGACTTTAATAGAAAATCTGCCCAGTAGCCTACACTGCACGGATATCCTACTGGATAGATTTTCACACCCGGGCATTCTGAAAAACTTGTAACCTGCACATTCTTCTGCCTGGTTTTTGAGGGGAAGATATGCTATTCAATGATAAGGGGGACGAGTGAATCTGCAAACCACGGACAGAACCGTCCCCAAAACCATTCAAAAGATGATAAAATACCGGTCTTTAATCTGAATTTTGTCACTGCCAAATAAGATACTTACCAAATAATACATTTATAATTAGTGTGACACTTTAACAGAGCCACAGCCAACTTTAGACTCACACTTCTTTTTCAGGCTGGGGATGGGTCAATAGCAGTGATTGATATATAAGCTTTGATGTTCCTAGCTATCCCTGTTACCCTGACATGACTGAAAGAGATTTATGAAGTGTACTATACAAGGCTACAGAGCTCTAAAGAGTGAAAGCTATTCATATACCATATAAACTTGTGTGTTCTAAGAGTAGATAAAATCTTCTTTATATCCTGACTAAAGCAAAATCAACAAAGCATTGTATTTGATAATAGTCATCATTAACCTGAATAATACACCTTGTTTTGTTAGTTTAACTGGTAGGCTACTGATTTATGGCTAGGTATGATGATGTTCTGGCACAATTTTGGTTCAGGCCAGACCCAAATCTGAAGTGCAACACTATTTATAGCATGCCATATTATTACCTGGGAGTGTTTGCCTTTCCCCAATTGGTGATTTTTTTAATAGTATTAATAGAATTGTAGAATTCAGAAGATTTAGTTTGATAAACTGTTCACATTTGACATTCTAAATTTCCCCACCTTTTTTCTTTTTAACAAATAGGGCGACATGTATGAACATTGGCACTGACAGGCCAGTTCTAAATAGCTTTAAGGTAGTATAAAATGCACCAGAATGTATGAACATGTTCTTCTGCAGTTCATACATACAGGCGCAGTCTAGTGCTAATACACAAGTCTGGCTCAGGCACCACCTGTACCCTGGTCGGGTTTCTTCTGCAGGTCATACATACAG
Source organism: Phyllomedusa bahiana (assembly GCA_025379985.1). Lineage (NCBI taxonomy): Eukaryota > Metazoa > Chordata > Amphibia > Anura > Hylidae > Phyllomedusa > Phyllomedusa bahiana. The sequence goes on along the minus strand of JAODAL010004565.1, from coordinate 68,809 downwards.
GCAAAGTGTAGTGCTAATGCCACAAGTCTGGCTCAGGCACCACCTTTACCCTGGTCGGGTTCTTCTGCAGGTCATACATACAGGCAGTTTAGTGCCAATACCACAAGTCTGGCTCAGGCACAAACCTTTACCCTGGTCTGGCTGTTTCTTGCAGGTCATACATACAGGGCAGTGTAGAGCCAATACCACAAGTCTGGCTCAGGCATCACCTTTACCCTGGTCTGGCTGTTCTTCTGCAGGTCATACATACAGGGCAGTGTAGTACCAATACCACAAGTCTGGCTCAGGCACCACCTTTACCCGGTCTGGCTGTTCTTCTGCAGGTCATACTACAGGCCAGTCTAGTGCTAATATCACATGTCTGGCTCAGGCACCACCTATAACCTATGTCTGGCTGTTCTTCTGCAGGTCATACATACAGGGCAGTGTAGACCAATCAACAAGTCTGGCTCAGGCACCACCTTTTCCCTGGTCTGGCTGTTCTTTGCAGGTCATACATACAGGGCAGTGTAGTACCAATACGACAAGTCTGGCTCAGCACCCACCTTTACCCTGGTCTGGCTGTTTTCTGCAGGTATACATACAGGCACAGTCTAGTGCTAATATCACAAGTCTGGCTCAGGCACCACCTTTACCCTGGTCTGACTGTTCTTCTGCAGGTCATACATACAGGGCAGTGTAGAGCCAATACGACAAGTCTGGCTCAGGCACCACCTTTACCCTGGTCTGGCTGTTCTTCTGCAGGTCATACATACAGGCACAGTCTAGTGCTAATATCACAAGTCTGGCTCAGGCACCACCTTTACCCTGGTCTGGCTGTTCTTCTGCAGGTCATACATACAGGGCAGTGTAGAGCCAATACCACAAGTCTGGCTCATGCACCACCTTTACCCTGGTCTGGCTGTTCTTCTGCAGGTCATACATACAGGACAGTGTAGAGCCACTATGACAAGTCTGGCTCAGGCACCACCTTTACCCTGGTCTGGCTGTTCTTCTGCAGGTCTTTACTTTACAGGGCAGTTTTTAGTACCAATACGACATGTCTGGCTCAGGCACCACCTTTACCCTGGTCTGGCTGTTCTTCTGCAGGTCACATACAGGCCAGTTAGTGCTAATATCACATGTCTGGCTCAGGCACCACCTTTACCCTGGTCGGGCCCTGTTCTTCTGCAGGTCTACATACAGGGCAGTGTAGAGCCAATACCACAAGTCTGGTTTCAGGCCCCACCTTTACCCTGGTCTGGCTGTTCTTCTGCAGGTCAAAACATACAGGGCAGTGTAATTTACCAATACGAAAAAGTCTGGCTCGGGGCCCCACCTTTACCCTGGTCTGGCTGTTCTTCTGCAGGTCATACATACAGGCACAGTCTAGTGCTAATATCACAAGTCTGGCTCAGGCACCACCTTTACCCTGGTCTGGCTGTTCTTCTGCAGGTCATACAAACAGGGCAGTGTAGAGCCAATTCCACAAGTCTGGTCAGGCACCCCCTTTTAAACCCTGGTCTGGCTGTTTTTTCTGCAGGTCATACATACAGGCACAGTTAGTGCTAAAAATCACTGTCTGGCTCAGGCACCACCTTTACCCTGGTCTGGCTGTTCTTCTGCAGGTCTTACATACAGGGCAGTGTGAGCCAAAAACCACAAGTCTGGCTAAATGCACCACCTTTACCCTGGTCTGGCTGTTCTTCTGCAGGTCATACCTACAGGACAGTGTAGAGCCAATATGACAAGTCTGGCTCAGGCACCACCTTTATCCCGGTCTGGATGTTCTTCTGCAGGTCATACATACAGGCGCAGTCTAGTGCTAATACGACAAGTCTGGCTCAGGCACCACCTATAACCTTGTCTGGCTGTTCTAACTGTTCGGTGCCAAAGTTTTGGCGTCAAAGAACCATAAATGTGTCTGATTCTACGAATGTAGTGCGACGCCCCCAGAACGCCCCAAAACTTTGGCGCACTAAAAAGGTTTGGAGTACGCCTGTTCATAAATCTATGGAACTGGTCTACTACAGCTTTTTTACGCCAAAATTCTGGCACAGACCTGTTCATACACATCACCCATAGTGTCTATATAGGGACCCAGAAATAGTATGAAAGGCAAGTGAATAAAAGTAAAATAAACACCACGTTGTACAATATGCAACACTTACAAATGTAATGACCTAATTTAAACATTAAAAGGAGGTGTTTCCATCTTACACGTTGATGGGATATCAACAAGATATACCATCGATGTGTGGGACCCTGTAACGGGTGAGCGGGGAAAGCGGGTAGTGGACCCACTGGACCACTGCCGGGCTTGCTCCGAGGGGGCATAACTAAGTGGGCATCGGGCATGGGAATCTACACAGAGCCTTTGATGGTAAGGTTGGCTGACGCTGACATCCACCAGGTGCTACCTCCGAGCAGTCCCCAGCAGTGGCAGCTTACCAGACAGGCCAGAAGTGCCAAGGCTAGGCACCAACAGAATAGGAACAGAGACAAAGCAGACAAGAAGTAAATATGTGCAGGTACAGAACAAACAGACAGACAGGACTAAACGGATGCCAAACAAGCAGATTAAACGGAAGCCAAGGTACAAAACATAGACTGACTGGAAACAACACCCAGAACATGATCAGAGACTAAGGCTAGAACTCAGGCAAGGTAACAAGGCATGACCAGGGCACAAACACAGGCAGAGAACAAGGCAAGGAAACAGGGACAAGCAGAAACAAGCTAGGAACTAAGGCATCAACATGGCAAAGAAGCTTACAGACAAAGGTGCAGACAGACACATGGAAAACAACACGGAGACTAACCAAACAGAGGATACCACAAGGAAACCAACAAGAAGACAATACACAGGAACAACAGCCTACACCAAGAGACAACAAGACACAACAAGGATCAGGCAGGGAGTGTGAGGAGAAGCAGGCTTATAAACCCACAGGTGGAAGGGGATTGGCAGAGGAAGCCAAACCCCACTGCACCCTGTGGGAATAAAGGAAGGGAAGATGTGGCCGCCGCCCTTATATAGAGCTACAAGGAATAGGGCAGCAGCCAAGATGGAGGAGCAGCATGGCCAGCAAGAGAAAGCCGCACAGCAATCACAGGTGAGTAAGCAGCGGCTACAGGAGCGCTCACAGCGACACTGCAACAGGAACCAGATCTGCGATAGGAACATAGGTACGACTGCGGTTCGCAGCAGAGGCCGCAGCGTAAGGACAGGAACGTGGCACGGACTGTGACAGTACCCTCCTCCTTAAGCCTCCTCCTCCTCCTCCAATCCACAAAATGGAAATTCCACCTAGGTTAGGGGACCGAAACAATCCGGGGGCAACCGCAAAACCAACAACAGGCTGCACAGCCAGTACTGGGAATACCTAGGAAATTGAGGTGCACAGGAGGAACAAACGGGGCACTAGGCAAGATGGGAGGGGAACCCAGGGTGGGCAGTAAGCCACAGGGGTCACAGAAGGCTCAGGGCGAACCATAAGCCACGGGGACTCAGAAGGCTCAGGGCGAGACGTAAGCCACGGGGACTCAGAAGGCTCAGGGCGAGACCGTAAGCCACGGGGACTCAGAAGGCTCAGGGCGAGACCGTAAGCCACGGGGACTCAGAAGGCTCAGGGCGAGACCGAAAACCCACGGGGACTAGAAGGGGGTAGTGGCAGTGCCCCCAAAACCCCCAAAGGACCTGCCAAAAAAGAAAAAACGGAACAGGAAGGCGGGAAACGTGGCCGGCCCGTGACAGCCCAAATCCATTTTGGGAAAAAAACCCCCAAAGTCTGCTCACAATGGATGTTGGCGTGTTTCCCTCCCCTTTCCATTCTTTTTTAGATGAGTTCCAAGTACAGTTGAGTTCCAAATACAGACTTTCCAGTTTGAACATAGATTTTCGGGGACAATCAATTTTAAAATGAGGTAGGGAAAACACCTTTTGTACTGTTTTTGTGGGGTAGGGAAAAAAAAAAAAAAAAAAATTCCCCTTTTTGGCCCCGGCCCAAGTAGCTGTTGGTTTCTTCTGGTTAAAATTTCTTTTATAAAGCTGGATAATCATAAAGCCCTTTTGCTTTAAAAATGGTGACATCAGGAAATGTCACATGACCATTGCAGCAAATCAGTGAAGTTCCGACTGCCAAGACCAGTAAGTCAACAGAAGACCACAGAGAGAGGACCAGCAGCAGCGCTGGAATGTAAGAGATTACAAAGCTAAGTATGTAATTTTTTTATTTTACTACACTAGCAGAAATTTTTTATTTAAATAAAACTAGATAGACAACCTCCTTAAAACAGGTGGTGAAATTTGACAGCAAAACAGGGGAAGGGAAAAATTAAAAATTATTTGTAAATTTTTTACAGCATCCAGGAAGTAAGTGCATTCAATCTCCCTCCTCAGGAGACCAGGAACTCATTTCAATGCTCTTTTGGGGCCCGTGAAATTGCTTGCTGATTAGCCCCCAATTGGGTTTTGAGCGATTATTACGAAAAAGTTGAAATCGGCCCCTTTTTTATGTTGATCGAAATTTTTAGATCATGCGTTTTTAGGTTAAAATCTGTGCATCATCTATTAAGATGCCCTTTTTTCGGTATTTTGGGGGCCCACAAAATCAGTTCAAAATGAGCAGGGTGAGGGTGTGCGCGTCTGACTGGGTGGTATGGTTGGTTGGCTGGAAAAATCACATGACCTTGTTTTACATAAAACAGTTTCCCTGTTAGCCTCGTGTCTTCAGGTTCAGGCAGTGGACGTGCGCGCTCTGCCTGTGTCCAAACAGTCGCAAAATTAATCTATTTTTTCACGAGAAGCTTACTGTTAGCTATGTTTTTTTCAATTAGTTAGATTAGAATTTGGGAAGATTTTATGTAGTTGGGTAGGAATTTTAAAGGGGCATCTCCCGTGTAAAGTCGGGGGGGGGAGAGGGGGGGGGCCCCCTGGGGAAAAGCAGCTCTATAAAGAATTGAAAAAGTTCCCCAAAGACTTGTGAGCTTGCACGCAATAGTTTTATTATTAAATTTTTTCTATTGAAAATTTTTCCCTGGATTTTGGGGCGCCGAACTTATTTTGGGGATACAATCTTTCCTAGTAATGCGGTCTTTTTTAGGTGCAAAACTCCCTTTTTAATTATAGTATACTTTTTGGATAGGTTTTTCATTTTAAATTTTCCCCATTCCCCCTTTTTGTTGATATATCCCCCTGCAGTTAAAATAGAACCCAGCAATTTTGTGTGCAAGGTTGTAGGTCCCAAAAAATCCCTTGTATTACCCCGAATAAATTTTCAGATACGTTTTTTTTGACTTTGGCGCACTAGCTTTGTTCATTGGGGCACCTTGCACTTAAATGTAATACGAAATTTTTGTAGTCCCCACAGGTGATTTGAAAGGTCCAAAAAAATTCTTTTATTTCCGAATCATTCAGTACGTGTTTTTTGCACTTTTCCCCAGTCCAGATTTTTTGTAGACCCACTTGCAGTTGAATTTGAATCCGCAATTGTGTAGTTACCACAGGTGAATTGATAGACCCAAAAAATCCCCTTTTATTATCGAAAAAATTTAAGATATTTTTTTTGACTTTGGCGCACTCACTTTGTTCATTGGGCACCTTGCATTTAAATGTGAATCTGCAATTTTGTATACCCAGGTAATTAAAAAGGTCCCAAAAATACCTTGTATTTTCCGAAACATTTCGATAGTGTTTTTTGATTTGGGCCTACACTTTGTTCTTTGAGGACCTTTGCACTTAAATGTGAATACTGCTTTTTGTAGCCCCCAAAGGTAAATTTGATAGGGCCAAAAAATACATTTTATTTTCCAATACATTACAGATACGTTTTTTTGCATTTTCCCGTCCAGATTTGTTGATAGAGCCACCTTCCAGTTAAATTTGAATCCAGCAATTGTGTGTTACCAAAGGTGAATGATAGGTCCCAAAAAAAATCCCTTTTATTATCGTCATTACAGATACGTTTTTTTTCACTTTGGCGCACTACAGTTTTGTTCATTGAGGCACCTTGCACTTAAATGTGAATACTGAAATTTTGTAGTCCCACAGGTAAATTTGATAGTTGCCAAAAAATACCTTTTATTTACCGAATACATTACAGTTTGTTTTTTTTTGCACTTTGCCCAGCCCCGTTTTGTTGATAGAGCCACCTTCATTTTAAAATTTGACCCAGAAAATTGAGTAGTTACCCGGGTGAATTGATGTTGCCAAAAAATCCTTTTTTTTTCCAAATATTTTCAGATAGTGTTTTTTCATTTGCCGCGGGCCGTTTGTTGATAGATTACTTTGCAGTTAAATTTTAAACAGCAATTTTGTGTCAACGGGTGAATTGATGGGTGCCAAAAATCCCTTTTTTTATCGAATACTTTTTCAGATAGGGTTTTTTTTTTCATTTTGGGGCAGGCCGCTTTGTTGAGGGATTATTTGCATTTTAAATTTAAATCCAGCATTTTTTTTTGATTTGAGGGATTTGAGAATAGCTGTGTTTGCCGTCTTTTAATAAGAGATTTCCCAAAAAACTCTTCCCATCCTTCTAAAAATTTTTATATTTCTGAACATGGAGCGAAAATTTCAGGTGGAAAGGAGCAAAAGGGGGGGTAGGCATGGAGGTAGAGGTTTGGAAAAGGTGCCCCTTGTGCTGGCGACAACACGATGCAGCGGATCGTCAGTTGCAGGACCGTCGGCCTGTTTCGCTGGGCAGGGCCCTTGAAACTTTCGATTTAAAACAGCGTCCCCAATCTGTCCTTCAGTGGTTAATGAAACCCTATCAGCAGTCTTCCCTCCTCCGGGCAGGGCCCACAAAGTCGTCATCAGCATCCCAGCCCCGCCAAAGAAGCCCCCAAATGTCAACTCGTGTACCCCCCCACTGTGGTAATCCATTTTTGGGGAACCCCCCTCTTTGATGAAAAATGTGGTTGGGGTCGAAGGTGTTAAAAGATCAAGGGCCCCAAAGAGGATGTTTTCTCTGCTCTGACCCCCCATTATATGCCTAGAGGAGGAGAAGGAACCCCGGTCAATCGGCAAAAATCCGGGGGGGCGGAACCCCTTTGGCAGTCCTCTTGCTTGTACCCCGCAGCTCCTGGATTGCAAAATGTCAGGACAACAAAAGTCCCCTTGTGATGTGTGATGACGACATTGCGGATCCAACGTGGTTTTTCAGCAGAATTTGTTGCGGGCTTCCCCTGGGAAAAGGGGAAAGACGATGGGGTGTGTCGTAGGGTTCCGCCTAAAAAAAGGAGAGGTTGGGTCGCAGGTCCGTGATAGATTCCCAGCCCGGTCAGCGAAAAACCCCCCCTGTTTCGCCGAAAAAAAGGGTCCAGGCCTTCAAGCCTGGGCCTTTTTTGAGCAAGCCTCTGTTCCCCCAGCGATGTCAGATGCGCCTTTGCCGAAAAGATAAGTAGAGGCAAGAACTTAGGTGGTTAACCACCCCAAATGTTAGTCACATGCAGCGAATGTTGAGTTGAAATGGAGGCAACCTTGGCCAAAAAAGGCCAGACCCCCCGGGCCCAACACTGTCACCCTCTGTCTCGCCCTTTTTCCTCCTCCCTTCTCCGCCAACCCCCAAACGTTCCCCAGCTGCCCCTGTCTTCAGATCATGATGGGATCAGCCTCCCCTTCGCCTCCACCCTCCCGAGTCCCCGCACCACCCGGACCCATCCTCCCTTCTCCTTCCGCCGTTTGAGACCCGCATGCCGTTTTGCGGGCCCGTCTAGCAGCCGTTTGTCTTCCCGGTTTGGGAGGGAGAAAAAACCTTTAACCAAACCTTTCCCAAAGCCAAAAGCCGAATGTCGGCATTTCCAGGCTTTTGGCCTTGGAAATGTTGCCTTTCCTCTGGGGGACACAGATGGGTTCCGCCCTGTCATGGCCCTTTTTGCCCCCAATACCAGATGCCGAGAGGCATTTCTTTGCCAGAAAAAACCGTCCCTGCCCCGGCCCCGCCAGTTATCTAAAAATTTCAAGCATCTGTGTCCGGAAAAGTCCATTCCACCGGACACTGGGCTAGTAAGCACGGCCCAAGGGCCCCTATACTCTGTGGGAAACTCACTGGGGGACTGGGTGGATTTCTCTGGGGGGGGACGGTGGTTTTTCGGTCGGGGGCCCCCTCTTTAAAACCAGGGATGGTGCAGGGTTCTTTCCCCCAAGGTCCTCTGGTGGCATCACGTGCCCAAGAAACCAGGCGTGTTTTAAATTAATTGTCTTGGGAGACCGTCCACCACAGGTCAGGGTGTGGACGGTCTCCCCAAAAGAGACCCAGCGTTTGGGTGGGTGCCAAGAAAAACCCTTTTGCCCGGGGAAGGTGGGTTTCGATAATGGGGAAATTGCTGGCCGCCCCTTAAAATCGGGAGGTGGGACATCCCTTGCCCGGAAAGTCTTGAATTGCGTCCCAGAAAAATTTTAAAGAGCTCCCGGGTCTGGCTGTTGGAGGAAAGGGCCCAAGTTTAAGTTTTGCACTTCCCCGTTTGACCCCGCTTCGTCCCGCCTGGCTGCGTTGGCAACAGCCGGCCTTTCCCCGTCAAAGTCTATTGTTGACGTGGCAAAACGCTGGAAATTTCCCCCCTCCACATGTTCAGGATTGTGGCGCAGGCAAGGCCATTACCGTACGAAAGTGACACATGGCTGACAAGAAGCGGGGCGGGCCCCGGGGTGTTGAGCCACCCAGGTGGGGCAGGTGAAAGGCTCTGCACCATCCCTTTCCAGTTTTTAAGAAGCCCCCAAAAAGGTCAGTGCGACAAAGCCCCCTTGTAGCATGGCTTTTGGTTTTATCGTGGACCTCTGAAACAACAGGTCCCGCCAGGTGGAGGAGGGGGACGGACAAGATGTGGAACGGGCCTTTCTCTCCATCAATCCCCAAGGCCCGACGTTTACAAATTTTACGGTCTTATTAGCAGTGGTTCGGGGTCCAGAGCTAGTGCAAGGTGGTCATCAGTTCAGGGTGATAACTAGGAAGTCAGGGGTGGTTGAAGCTGTGCCGGGGGCAGCGGAGGAGGGGGGAGGTATTCCCAGACACCGAGTTCCGAGTCCCTGCCTTGGAAAAAGGTTTGCGCGAATTTGGGCGGAGGAGGAAATGAGGAAGTCGTTTGTAGTGCCCTCGACCCCGAGGTTTGGGAAATCAAGGCTCCTTTCTACTTTAGTGCTTGGATGCTCCCTTTCTCCAACTGTCCTCGCATTTTAAAAACCCTCAAAAAAAACAAAAGTTATGGGTGGCCCCCCCTCCTGGATCCCCGGTACAAAAAAAAAATCACTTTCCTTCCCCCCACCCAAATAAAAAGGGTTAAAATGCAGGAAAAGGAGACCTTGCTGAGTAACTGGGACATCTGTTGGTCTGCTTCCCTTCCCAAAATTTTTTGGGGAAAAAACATCCCGCGGGGGACGCAGTAAGTGCAAAATGCCTAGCGGGCGAGCAGGGAAGGTGGCAGAGCCAATGGGTGACCCCTGGCAAATTTTTTTTACTCTCACCAAGCATGCAATGCAGGGCCCCCTCCAACACACAGAGACCGTTAAATCATGGTGACGACTATTTCGTCTCAACCCGATGTTTTTGTAGTGTTCCCGGACCCAAAGATTCTGGGTATCCAAAATGGACGAATGGCCCCGGTCGTGCCACGCCTGAGGGTTTCCCGCCCCGCAGCCAACGTCATATTGAGCGGAACCTTCAGCACGCGGGGGGAGGTCTTGGGAGCAAAGCATCCCGGGTTTCCCCGATAATGTGGTCATTTGATTTCATCAAAATGAATCAGGCATGGTCTTGTGATGTTGTGGCCCCAATTGCCCGGGGCACGATTAGTTGCCCGGGTTTCTTTACATTCCCCCTTTTAAAAGAAAAGGTCCTCTGAAAATTTTGTTTAAATGTCATTTCTTATGAAAATTTTTATTCTTTTCCCAACAGTTCATTTTGTGGTTTTGCTGTGAGGAGACGTAAAAGGGCAGCAAGGTTTATGACAAAATGATTCCATTTTCTACTTTATTTTAGAATTTTTTCGATTGTCATTTGGGTTTTTGGGGTTTTTGCTGGAAAATACAGCTATAATTTGGTTCCTTTTGGAACGAAATGGGCTTTAAGTGGCTTTTCCCTCAAATTTTTAATAGTGGCTGAGGTCTATTATAAATTTTTTGGGGTTATGTTGCTGTGAGATTTTCAGAATAAATGGTTTTGGAAACAGAAATGTGGTTTAAGTGGGATTTCTCCTACAATTTTTAACAGTGGTGAGAAGTCATTTTTATAATTTTTTGGGTTGCTGCTTTTAAATGCGCAATAAAAGGTCCTATTTAAAAAAATGTTGTTTAAAAGACATTTGTTCTCCCCCAAAATTTTCCCCAAATGGTCAAGGGTCATGCTTTGAATTCTTTTGGGCTTTTGCTTTGAAAAAGCAGCTTTACTACATTTTATTTTTAAAAAAAATGTTGTTTCTAAAAAGAATTTGTTCTTCACAATTGTCAAAAGTGGCTCATGGGGCATGTTTTGGGAAATTTTTGGGGGCTTTTTTTCTGTGACTGCAGCTAACTACGGTCCCATTATAAAAAAAAGTTTTTTCTAACAGAATTTTTTTCTTCACAATTGTCAAGAGTGATGGTGCTGTCAGAAACAGGAATAGGTAGGACCTGTTAAGGGGCAATATTGCAAAATGACTTGTTTTTTAAAATCTTAACATAGCTATCAATTGTATTTGAGACAACCCATTTAATACAATTAAAAAAAGAGAAACAAAGACTTGGTGGGATTCCCTTTCCTATTTTAAAAAAAAATTTCTAGAATTAAACTACTAAAAAAGTGCTGTACAAAAAAAGTGGTAAAAAAAAATTTCCCCTGAATTGTACAAGGGAGGTAAGGAAAACTTGACCAATTTAGGTTTTCAGAGGACATGGAGTAGGAGCCGGACAGAGAACAAAGTACGAGACAATTTCCCCCCAGCACGTTGAATAAAAAAGAGAAAAAGAATGCCAAGAAAAGGGCATGGGTGGAACAGGACCCTTAAAAACCCCCAGTATTTCCAAGTGAAGTCAATTGGTCCCCACTCTACGGAGGGGCAGCCCTACCCAGGACGGGACAGTTTATGTCCAGTTGGGGAAATAAAATGGTGGGTTTAAAAAAACTCCTTTTTCGGCATTTTTTTCTGGGGTCAGCAGGTTTGGGGGTCTGCTGGGCCCAGGCGGATAGTCTTGCCCGTGAAACTAAATGGTGGGTTTAAAAGACTCCTTTTTCCGGCACTTTTTAATTGGGGTCATGAGGTTTGGGGCTCTGCTGTGGCCCAGGACTGGGATAGTCAATGTCTAGTGAAACTAAAATGGTGGTTGAAAGACTCCTTTATCCGGCAATTTTTAATCTGGGGTCATGCAGGTTTGGAGCTCATGCTGTGGCCCAGGACAGGTATAGTCAATGTCCAGTGAAACTAAAATGGTGGTTGAAAGACTCCTTTTTCCGGCACTTTTTAATCTGGGGTCATGCAGGTTTGGGGCTCATGCTGTGGCCAGGACAGGTATAGTCAAAGTCCAGTTCAACTAAAATGTTGGTTGAAAGACTCCTTTTTCCGGCACTTTTTAATCTGGGGTCATGCAGGTTTGGGGCTCAACTGTGGCCCAGGACAGGGATAGTCTATGTCCAGTGAAACTAAAATGGTGGTTGAAAGACTCCGTTTTCCAGCACTTTTTAAATCTGGGGTTCATGCAGGTTTGGGGCTCATGCTACGTTCCAGGACAGGGATATTCAATGTCCAGTTCAAGTAAAATGATTGTTCAAATCATACTGCCTTCTGGCACTTTTTAATTTGTGGGTCATGCAGGTTTAAGGGTCATGCTGTGGTGCAAGACAGGGATAGTGAATGGTGTGTGATTTTTTTTCTATGGCTTTTATAACCTAAGTGTGTTGCCTAAGATGTAGCATGTATCCATTTGACTGTTGTGGATGTTAATTCCAGCTTCTTCAGCCCTGTTTGGGTGTAAGAATGAAGGTGTTGTTGCTCTCCCATAGACTTTAATGGTCATCGGCGATCATCTATCATCGACCATCGAATATCTTGTCGATGATGGTCGACTATCGACCATCGACCGATGTCGATGGCCAACGTAATCGCTCAACACGAGTCCCAATCTAACTAGCAAAGCTAACATGTGAATTACAAAGAAAAACCCATGAAATCTCAACCTGCGGAGAGTAACAAAATTACAGTACCAAAAAAATAAATAAAATTATAATAAAAATTATGATTTAAATAAAATGACATTTTCCATTGATACTTTCCCCTCTGTTTTCCACTGGAGTCATACAGCAGAAATAAGGAAAATTAAACACGTCTTCTGTGTGCCCTCATAGCCCCGTAGCAAAAATAAATGATCCAGATTGGAAAAACCTTTACCTTTAAACAAAAATTGTGTAGATCCATGCTCATATTATTACCATATAGCTGGTAGTTGTATTCCCTGCCAGCTAGGAAGACTAAAGTCATCTTTAGTTTAGTTCAGTTAGAAAGCCATTCTTGAGTAGTGGCATAAGTTTGGAGAGCAGCCAAGCCACAGTCATCTAGTATGTCACAAAGCTTAGATTAATTATATAGGTATGCAGAATCTTTTCAGAGCAGCTGTTTTAAATAACTGGACTGCAATTTGACTTTTCAATGTCTTGGATTTTAATAGATTCTCTCATCTGATGGTTTTACATTATCACTTGGATTACATTCAGATATTTCGAGATTGACTGATATCCAAGTTTCTAATTTTTGGAATTACTGGGAATTTTATCACAAGTTTTTGGTGCAAAACAGATGCAGCTTTCTCTTACTTAACAAGGGTTGTAAAGGTCTGCTTAATTAAAAAGAAAATGATCTGGAATGACTCATTGTCTCAAAGATAATGTCTAATGGTTCCAACTGGTTTCAGTAGAAGGTGTTTGTCATAATATTCCTTTGATATCAGATATGCTTTGCTGTACGTATGCAGCCCCACAAACTTTGTTTCTTGGGAGTTTGTATTATATGAGTATCTGACTTTTTTTGTACTCTGACACATTTTTAAAAAATTATATGACACACAATTGGAGGTTGGTCCAAGTCGTCAGAACTTCCCCTTCAGTTGAGATTTGGAGCAGATCTCTAGGATTTATTTGGCACACTAGAAAGATGAAGAGGGAAGAAACAGCATGTGCTAGCTACCAGAGGCAACATGGCAACATAGTTAATACATTGATCTACAGTTCTTCTGAATTGCCTCGGTAAATTTGAACTAAATTGAAACCTTAAAATGGTGTTTTTAGACTTGCAAAAGCTTGTTTGTCCAACAGGAGATGATTAAAAATAGAAAAAAGAAGATTATTCACCGCCGTGACTGTAGCATGGAACGTTCTGCATGTGACCGCTGCGGCCTGTGATTGGCTGCGTCTAGCACTTGGACAATGAACATTCCTTGCTACAGCGAGATGAACAGGATGGCCACCGGGATGGAACAGGAGCGTCACGGAGGTGAGCATGCTTCTTTTCTTCTATTTTTAATAATGCCCCATCAGACAAACAAGCTTTTGAAAGTTCTAGAACACCCCTTTAAGAATTCTAATAAGAAAGTCCACCTTTGTGAAGTCTTCTTGGAATCATAATTTAAAGCGGTAAATTAATTATGACAATTGTGTTAGACTTGTGGTGCAATTTGCACCACAAAACTTAGCATTAATGACTTGTACCACATTTATTATGTGCAAGATCCTATCCTCAAAAATATAGAAACTTTATTGAAGAATCAAAATACAAAGACAAAAAAAATATAATTCAATAAAAAGCTAAACATGAGAGTGTCATGGAACACTACCACGAGGAAGTATGCGCTTTCATGTAATTATATAATCAGAATACCACATGAGAACCCATAGTGTACTACATAAATTTTAAGTCATAATACACAATAAAACACATGAGAAAGCATAATAGTAGAAACAGGCATAAACACCCAGCAGATGGTACAGAGATCCCAAAGTTCGTTTCCCCCACACCTGCTTCATCAGGCACAGTGTTTTGTGTTTTGGTGCAGGTATATATAATTTGGGTTTCCTATTATCCATTTGGTATTCTTTGGCGTTTTCACATTTATTATGTGTTGTGTCGGGCTGGGGTGCATAGGGCCCACCAGTGAAGTTGATTCTGGGGCTCACCAGTGAAGTTGATTCTGGCGTTCACCAGTGGAGTTGATTCTTGGGTCTCACCCTACGGCTACTGTATATGACTGTGCGTGGATCTTTTACTCTGTCTCTTGCTTTTTGCCTCTTTCTCTCTACCTTTCTGCCTCTCTCAAGGATGTATATGTAGTTTAAAATAAACTCCAGGTCTACCATGCTCAGAGACCCACCGGGGGTTACCCCTATTCCACTGTGGAGCAGTCCAAACCTGATAATGTGTCTAAAGCAACTTTTAGAGACCTTTGCACCACACTTGACTTACTGAGAAGGAGCATAACTTGATGTGTGACACTGGATCAAAATAGTGGTGCAATTTTTGGCAATGAACTAAACCAACAAATACAGTCTGTGATGCAAAGTTAGACAATATTGTTTAACAGTAGGTTTACACTACCAACAACCCACTGCTGGTTATATACATCTGAGAAGTCACCACATATCCAAAAACAGGTGTATATGTTATGGTCTTGGTCCCTCTGTTGCTTTACATGTTTATTCATATCATGTATATGGGATTTCATTATTTTTATATGGACAGCTGTGTCACCTTTTATCAGTCTAGGTTGTGTTTGATAGTTCTTTATCAGGTATTTTGTGATAATTCCATATGAAAATTATGTATTATTAATTGACATGATGTGTAAGTGTTTTGTATGGAAATATTGTAGCCATAAACAGAGTTAATATAGTCAACTGGAGACTACGTGTGGCCTGTTTTTGGTTGTACATGTTGTAGTTGTTGATACAGCATAGAGTAGTATACTGCATTATTTTGTCCCACAACGAAAATGTGTACAATAATTGATATATGGTGGCTATATAATGTCACATGTCTGAATACCACCTAGCAGATTTTTCAATGAATACAGCTTGTGGAGAATAGGTACATAGGCTGAATCTACCCTAACGATGCACAAAATTTATCATACAGCATCTTAAGACTGTCAAGTCTAAGTTTATGTTGTCTAAATTTCCGACACTAGTAGCAAATATGCCCCATTGGCCCGTCGTGTGACCTCACAGTCACTGCTGAGCAACAAGTGCACAAGCTTAACCTCTTCCACTTATTTAAAGATTGTTCTTTAAAGGGGTTTTCTCTTTAATATATAACAGGACCGGAATAGGAATCTGCCCGACTGGGCAGATTGTTGGTTGGTCGGGTCAGACTGGGCCACCTGCTCCACAGCCTGAATAATTGTTTTGCAAACAGGAAGCCAGCGCTGCTCCTACCTTCTTTTATTATGGGAGCAGCAGTCACTGTTATAGACCGGCCCACAGCCTGAATAGCATGTGTGATTCTAAAACTGGCTGTGGTTGTGAAACTGCATTGTGAGAAAGCCCATTTAAGGTGTTATTCTTAAAAAAACACATCTATTCACATGATAGGAAACAAATGTAGTATTGCTGGGGGTCCCACCACTAGGATCCCCACTATCACTAGCATGAGGGCCCAGGCTTCCAATTTTGGTGAAGTTTGCAATGGTAGTCATATACATACATTTATGCCACAGGATACATGATACTTTTAGTGGGATGACCCTTTTAAATGTGCAGTCCCCTCTCAGACATTAATGGGATGTCAATAGCATACACCATAAGTAGCTAATAGTTGGGGTCATCTCTGTTCATGTGCTTGACTGTCCATAACAAAGTCCAAAATAGTCAGCTCACCCACAGTAGAGATCACATGGCGCAGCACAGAGAGGTAAGTAGTGATCTCAAATACGAAAATTGAACATAAGTCCAGCTTCAATCCAAGTGTTCTGAATTAAAGTTCCAAGGCTTTATTAATCATCCATGTTAAAAGCGTATATAGTTACAGAAACTAGTTACAGAAAAACGATAAACACGCTGACGCATTTCAGAGACATCTCTTTAGTCATAGCAAGTCACCGGGTTTTAAAGGCCGGTTACATGGTCACATGATCGAAGCATGTCAACCTTTGCATAACAAGTTAAAACCATTAAAGGGAATGTGTCAGCAAAAATTAGTCATTTTTTAAGTCCCAATTTTATGTTAAACACATTTTCTAGGAATTTTTTATTTTTTTTATTTTTCATATCACTTTCCATATTTTTTAATAATTCTTAAGTCTTTCACTTCGGCCACTAGGTTTTGTTTGCACTGCTTTAACAGCATTTAGAGAGATGCTTTACAGTAGCTTCATGCACATAGGAGACTTAAGACTGACTCAGTCCCATTGAGTTCTATAGGAGAGTTTTCTAGTCATGCTCTGTGACCTGGGAAGAAATCAGTGTGCAGGGAGGTGAAAGGGTGAACTGTGACTACCTCCTCTTGTGACTGGTTTATCCTGTGTTATTTATTCACACGGGTGTCTCCTTTCAGTTTAACCCTCTTTGTGCTGTTAACGAGAAGACAACTGAGAATATTTCTCTACAGAACAGGAAGTATCAGACTATTATTAGGCTTAGTGGCCAAAGTGAAAACTGCAGGACTTAAGAATTATTAAAAAATATTGAAAGTGATATGGAAAATTAAAAAAAAATATAACCAAAAATTCTTAAAAAATGTGTTGAACATAAAAATGTGAGTTAAACAATAAGTCATTTTTGATGACACATTCCCTTTAAAACATGAAGTCAACACATAATTAAAAAGCAAAGAGTAGACCTATTTCGTAATCTTGCAATCAACATTGACACATTAGATCAGGAAGATTGTGTGGCGAGCCTGTAAATCCACCATGCCTCCACTAATTGGCCTGTGAACCTTCTCAATGGCAGAAAAAATAAAACCAGCCATGTTGCCCCGAGGTATCTCCGCAAAGTGTTTTTACGCCGTAGATAACACTATGATTAAAGGAGATGTCTCAGAAACGCGTCAGCATGTTTACTGTGTTTCTGTAACTATATACGCTTTTAACATGGATGATTAATAGTCTTGGATTTTTAATTCAGAACACTAGGATTGAAGCTGGATTTATCCTTATTTTTTATCTTGGCTGTCAATGTTGTGAACAGAGTCCCCTTAAAGCTGCAGCAAATAGATAGTTGGTGTCACATGCATGGCTCTTTCTATTTATTTCAATGGGAGTTTTGAGTATAGCCATATGCACTGGCAGAGGTGGGAACCACACCACATTAGACATGCATGGTATCCTGTTTATGTGGCATAAATGTCTAGCATGAGAATACCCTTTTAAGTTTAGTTCACGCTGCCATCAGGGGCTTAGTTCAGAGCCTCCATCAGTAGTCCTGTCACAATGAGAAGGAAGCGTTGTAAGCATTATTATATTTTTACTATTAAAATGACATCACAATGGAACAGGACAAACTACTTTATAATTCAATGAGGTCTGCTCTGCATAATGGTCTCTGTTATAAATGGAAACCACAATGCAAGTGTGAACATAGCTTCCTTAGCCAAGGCATCCTGAAAATTCTCACAATGGAAGAAATTTGCTTGTTCAGATGACAGCTAACTCTGTGTACCTCAGATAAACATGTATGCATGTTTCTTCCAAAATGGGGTGGAAGAAAAGATTATATCCTTCTAAAACCAGGGATTAGGCATTTAACATCTAACATGACATTTGCCAGGACTGATTTTCTCCTCAATGGAGATTGAGGTTTAGAAAAAAGTTGATAGGAGAATATTTTTTTCTTTAGAAAACTCATTTATTTGGTTTATTAAATGGAAGGGGCGTACTAAGAGCAACTATTAGGCTCTGTTCTCACGGCTTAAATTTGGACATATTTCAGTCCGTAATTACGCGCCGGAGTGCGCAAATTACGGCTGGAATACGTCCAAGTCATTACGTTAATCCACAGTTCTCATAGAGAACTATGGATTACATCTCCTCTCCCTGCTCGGTGAATCTGCCGGGCTGGGAGATAATTGACATGTGAATTGAATGCAAGTCTATGGGCCGGTGAGGTGCCGGCCCCCTGCACCTGCCCCCGCTCCCGCCCCCGACCACACGGTGTATTTGCGGGGCGTAATTACGCCCCGCAAATACACCGTGTGAACTTAGCCTTAATGGGAGGACCTAAAATACATGGACAGAACTCTGATTTCAAGTGGAAGTGTGTAATGAATGCTTGCTGACAGGTTCCTTTACAGTTTACCGTTGATCTTTTGTTTTTTCCCCGCGATTAAAAAACTTATTTTGGTGCCCGCTGAGGAAACCCGTGATCAGATTTCCCCTATAAAGGGTTTCCCTTTTCTAATATGAATTTTTTTAAAAGGGGGAAAAATTTCCCTTTTTAAATTTTTTTCTTATTTAGCATCTAAAAATGCTAAAGCTTGCTGTTTATCTCTATTCTCTACAAGGGCCAACCACTGACTCTACAATTAAAAATTCCCATAACCTCAAAATTGTTTACTAAAATTCCATAAAATAAAAAAAAAATTTAAATTTTAAAAAATTTTTTAAAAAATATCTTTGGGGGGGTTCAACATATGTGCCCCATAATCCCCAACCCCAATGTAAAAACCAACACTTTTTTTTTTCTTCATAAAAAAAATTTTTTACAGGGAAGTGATTTTTAAACAAAAAGCTGTTCAGCCTTCAAAAACCAAATTTTCTTTATTTTGGGCCCTTTTTCCCCTAGATTTGGAGCACGGCGCTGGAATATTCTTTCAGTGGTAACAGATGTGGTTGTATTGGTTTAAGATGACATATCACAGACGTTCAGAAGAGAAATATTTTTTCCCGGGAAAACTTCAGACGGTAAACCCTAGCCTAAAAACCTATTTTAACATTTTAATTTTTTTAAAAAAATTTTTTAAACAAAATTTTTTTTATGTTTTTAAAACCCACTAGGGACGGCATTTAAAGCGCCAAATTTCAGGGCGCATAGAAAAAAGGGCCTAGAAGGGCGTAAATTTATGAACCCACCCCTTTTGCGGAAAATAAAAATCAGGCGCTTTTCTAGGGCTAGTATGACATTTCTGGTCGGGTAAACCATTTTTTAAAGGGCTTACCTGTTTAAACCCCCTTTTAATGCCCCGGGGAATTCCCGTAGCGAAGCTATAAATGTGTCATAGGGTTTCCCTATAAACCCCTGTCCCTTTTAAAAAAAATGTAGCAAAACGGGCCCAACGCCTAAATATTGGGCTGAAGAGATGCCAGATATTGGCGGACCCCCCTTTTCATAAAAAGCCCCCCAATGTGGGGTGGGGCCCACCATCCCAAACCCCCTTTAAATTCCCCCACTGGGTATCAAAAGATAAAAGGGGGCAAATATGGAACAATTTTAGTTTTTTAAAAATTTTTTTCTTTGATGGACTATCTTCAGGACACAGAAAGGTACCAAGCTATGGCCTTGGACGATCTATTATGGTTTACTTGGGCCATTTTCAAGAAGAAGGGTTTTTCCTTTTGGGAAGGGGCAGGAAAATTTTGGGAGCGTTTACGTTGGCTACGAACGGGTGATAGCCCGATAGTCGGCCCCCATCGAAAAGGTTTTTCGATATTAAAATAGTCGATCATCTCCAAATGCCCTTAAAATTTCTATGGGAGAGCAACAACAACTTCATTCTTCCCACCTAAACGGGGCGGGAACCCGGGAAATTTAAACCCAACCACAACATCAAAGGGATACCTGCTACTTTTGGGCACAAACCCCTTGGGCCCAATAAAACCCACAAAAAAAAAAAGGTCACACCCCATTCACTACCCCTGTCTTTTTAACCACAGCATGCCCCTTTAAAACCCTGAAACACCCCAAAAATTTAAAAAAGTCCCAAAAAGGCAGTATTTTTTTAAAACCATCTTTTTACTTAAAACGGGACATTAAATTTCCCCCCTGCCCTTTGGAACCAGCATCCCTAAAACCCCCTTTGCAAACCCACAGTTTAAAAAAGTGCCGGGAAAAAAGTAGCTTTGAACCCCCAAATTTTATTTGAACGGGACTTGGGGACAAACCCTTTTCCTGGACCGCACATGCCCCTTTTAAACCGGTCTGCCCCAATTAAAAAAGTCCCGGGAAAAAAGGGAGTCTTTTCAACCACCTTTTATTAAACCCGGACATTGACTAGAACTGCCCGGGCCGCAGTTTTGACCATTAAACCTGTTGACCCCCAGTTTAAAAAAAGTGCCGGAAAAAGGGAAAGTCTTTCAACCACCATTTTAGTTGAATGGACATTGACTACACCTGTCCGGAAACCGCAGAAAATGACCAAAAAACCTGTTTTCCCCCCAGTTTAAAAAAAGTCCCGGGAAAAAAGGATTCTTTAAAACCAAACCATTTTTTAGTTGAAGGGAAACATTGACAAACCCTGTCCGGGACCGCAGTATGACCTTTAAAAACCTGTTCCCCAAAATTAAAAAGGGGCCGGGAAAAAGGGGGCCCCTTTCAACCCCCATTTTTTTTGAACTGGACATTGACTAAACCTGCCCTGTGCCACAGAAATACCCCGGCCGGGTTTTTACAGGGGGTGCGGTGAGACCCAAAGGCGGGCCCGCCCGGGCATCTATTAACCGCGGGTTTTAAAATGCCCTAAATGACCCCAGCAACGAAAATGTGTGCAAAAGCAGAGTGCGGAAGGGGAAGTGGAGAAACCCACCCTTTCCCCCGACACATTAAGACCTGGGTAGCGCTTGCCCATCCGTATGAGGGGCGGCCCAAATTTGGTTCATTGGGGAAAAATACTGGTGGTTAACGTCCTTTTAAACACCCGGGTGCCCTTTATCTTGGCTTTCCCTTTTTTCATTTACCCCACGTGCTGGGGGAAAATGGCTCGTACTTTTTTCTCTGCCCGGTCCCTCCTACTCCATGTCCTCAATAATACATCTGGTCAAGTTTTTCCTTTTACCTCCCTTGTAAAAACCCAGGGGAAATTTTTTTTTTTAACAGCTTTTTTTGGTAATGCAAGTTTTTTTGAGTTTAAATTTTCCTAGAAAAACATTTTTAAAATAGGAGGAATCCCACCAAATGTCTTTTTTTTCTCTTTTTTTTAAATTTAATATTAAATGGGTTGTCTCAAAATACAGGGATTGAACTATTTTAAAAGATTTTGGGCAAAAACAAGTCTTTTGCAATAGTGTCCTTTTAACAGTGCCCTTTCCAAAATTCCCTGTTTCTGAAACACCACCCACCCTTGAGCCCTCTTGAAAATTGGTGAAAAAAAAATTTGTCTTTTTAAAACAACATTTTTTATAATAGGACCTGTAGTAAAGCCGCAGTCAAAAAACCCCAAAAATTTTGCCCCAAAAAAAAAAATTTGAAAAACAAAAGGAAAACCTGGGAAGCCCCCCTTTGGTTCCAAAATTGTGAAGAAAAAAAGCCCTGTTAGAAACAAATTTTTTTTAAAAATTAGGACCTGTAGTTAGCTGCATGTCCCCGAAAAAATGCCCCCAAAAAAAATTCAAAGCATGCCCTTTTTAAACCACTTTTAAACAATTGTGAAGAACAAATGTCTGTTAGAAACAACTTTTTCTTAAAAAGGGAACCTGTAGTATAGCTGAAATGTCACAGCAAAATCCCCCCAAAAACCCAAAACCCCTGCCCCCCATGACCAAATTTTTTAAAAATTTGAAAGAACAAATGTTTTAGAAACAACATTTTTAGAATAGGACCCGTATTTAATTGCTGCTTTTTCCAAAGAAGCATGACCCAAAAAATTATAAAAAAATTCACACCACTTTTAAAAAAAAATTGGAGGGAAAAAATGCCAAATTAGAAGCCACATTTTTTTCCCAAAAGGACCAGGGTTTATAGCTTTATCCACGCAACATGACCCCAAAAAATTAAAAAATTTTGACTTCTCACCCACTGTTAAAAATTTTGGGGGAAAGAAATGCCATTTTAAAAGGGGCCACATTTCTGTTAAAAAGGACCAAAAATTATTGCTGTATCCACAGCAAATGCCCCCAAAAAAAATTAAAAGGCATTGGGGGGAAAAGGGGCTGAGAAGCCCAAAACGCCCTCTGGTTTTTTGTTTAAAAAAACCCAATTTTTCCCTTTTACCCACCGAGTCTTGAAAAGCAAAAAGGGTTTTTAGCCAAGCCAGATCCCCCATCTCTCCCTAAAGGGCTTTTTACCACGTTAAAAAATTTTTGAGGGAGAAATGCCCCCCTTAAAAGCCCAAAATTTTTGTTCCCAAAAACCCCTAATTAATTTCTTTTATCTCACCCGCAACATGTCCCAAAAAAATTTATTTAAAACATTCTAAACCACTGTTAAAAAATTTTGAGGCAACATGGGCCCCCAAGGGGCCATTGACAAAAAGCCCAAAAAATTTTTAAAAATGAAGTGAGAAAAGGAATATGGTTTTGTCATAAAAACCCTTTGGGGTCTTTTTAAAAGTCCCCCTCACAGCAAAAACCCGCAAAATGAACTGTTTGGGAACTGAGACCCAAAAAATTTCAGTAAAAAAATATTTTAAAAAAAAAGTTTTTTTAAGAGGACCATTTCGTTTGGGGAGGGAAAGTGAAGTAGACCCGCAACTAATCGGTGACCTCGGCAAAATTCGGCCAAAAACATAAACAGAAAATCCATGCCTGATTCATCTTGATGAAAATCAAACATCCCAATTTTCTGTGGAAAGCCGGGTGCGTTTGGGCTGTAATTTACCCTCCGGCTGTGTGAAGGGCCCCTCAGATAAGACACTGGGGTGCTGGGCGGACCCAAAACCTCTATGGCATTCGAGTCCGCTCGGGCCAAATTTGCCCTTTTGGGTACCCAGTAGTCTATTGGGTCCGGAACACAACAAAAAAATCGGTTTGAGACGCAGATAGTCGTTTCACCTGGTTCCTTTAAACGGGGCTCTGGGTGTTTTATGTGGGCCCCGCATTGCATGCGTTGGTGAGGTGGAAATAAAAAATTGCCAGAGGTCACCCTTTTGGCTTCTGCCACCTTGCCTCTGTGGGGCCGCTCGGCTACTTGACCCCTCCAAATGCGGGCATGTCGCTGGCGTTTTTTCCACCGGGGACATTTGAGAAAACGT
This sequence comes from Phyllomedusa bahiana, assembly GCA_025379985.1. NCBI lineage: Eukaryota > Metazoa > Chordata > Amphibia > Anura > Hylidae > Phyllomedusa > Phyllomedusa bahiana. Next base: position 45,760 of record JAODAL010004565.1, on the reverse strand, counting down.
GAAGCAGAGCAAAGATGTTCCATTGAACAAAAACAGCAAGGTCTCCCTTTTCCGCATTTACTTCCCATTTGGGTGGGGGGAAGGAAAAGTGCGAGGTTTTTTTTGTACCGGGGATTTCCCGGAGGGTGGCCAACCCAGTAACTGGGTTTTTCATTTTGATGGCCTTAATCGAGGATCCCTGTTGGGGAAATGGAGCATCCCCAAACCCTCATGGGAGAGATGGAGCCCTTTTTTTTCCCAAGCCTCTGGGTCGAGGGGCACTAGCAAACTGATCTTCCTATCTTCCCCCCGCCTCAAATTCGCCGCCAACCTCCTTTCCCAAAGGGAAAGGGACGTCGGAACTCGGTGTCCCAGGAAAAAAACCTCCTCCCCCTCCTCCTCCTCCCCTGCTCCGGGCACAGCTTAACACAGCCCCGACCTTTTCCCGAGAAAGATGCCCCCCTGAGAGCGTGCGCCACCTTTCACTAACCCCTGGCCCCCAACCACGGGGCCCCAATGGAAAAACCGTGAAATTTTGAAAAATGTTTGGGCCTTGTGGATTTGACGGGGAGAAAGGCCCCCGTTTTCCGCTTGTGTTCCCTCTCCTCCCCCGTCCTGGCGGGGCCTGTTGGTTTTTAGAGGTCCCAAAGATCGTTCCAGAACTAAGATCACCCCCAATGCTCCCTGCTGACAAGGGCATTGTCCACATTGGGCCCCTTTTGGTGGCTTCTTCAAAACTGGCAAGGGTTTGGTGAAAAGCTCTTTTTTACCTGGCCCCCCCTCTCGGGGGGTCAAACCCCCCCGAGGGCCGCACCGGGTGCTTGTAGGCCCGTGTACTTCGCTTTCGTAATGGGGATTTTCCCCTCCGCCACAAACGCGGAAACATGTGGGGGGTGGAATTCCACGTGTTTTCCCCCGTCAACAATGAGACCCGGTTTGGGCGGGGAGGCCGAGCTTAAAACCCAACGAGCAGGGCCCCCGGGGGCCCAAGCAGGGTGCGAAACGGCGGAAGTGCGGAAAAACCAAAACCTCAGCCTTTTTTCAGCAGGCAGTCCAGACCCCCGGGGAGCTCTTTTTGAAATTTTCTGGACGACCAGGTTCATGACACGTGCTAGGCAAGGGATTTGCTCCAGCCTACCGCGCGATCTTAAGGCGGCAGCAATTACGCCCGTTATCGCATACCATCCTTGCGCCTGGCGACAAGGTTCTCTCGTCAGCCCAGCAGTCGCCAATTGCGTCTCGTTGCGGAAGCCGTCCACAGCTCCTACTTATTGTGTTGTGGGGAGGTCTCCAAGACAGATTATTATCAAAACGGCTTGGTTTTACTCTTCTGCAACGTGGATGCCACCAGAGGACCATGGGGGTGGAACAAGAGCCCTAGCACCATCCCCTGCGTTTTGAACGAGCGAGCAGCCTAGCCGAGAGAGCCCTGACCGTCACCCCAGAGACATCCACCCAGCTCACCTCAGTGAGCTGTCCACAGAGATCTCTATGCGACCTGTCCGTGCTTACATAGTCCATGTGTCGGTGTCCGATGGACGTTTTCCAGGACACAGATATCAGACCTACGCGCTTGAAATTTTATGATGACGCGTGGCTTGGCCAAGGCAGGACGGCTTGTGGCAAAGAAATGCCTGCTCGGCCATCTGAATGGTGAACAGGCGCAAGGGCCAGACGGGAGAACCCATCAGTGTCCACCTAGAAGAATAGTCAACATTTCCCAAGGCCAAAAGCCTGGCTAATGCCGACATTCATCTTTTGCTTTTGGATGGTTTGGGTTCAAAGTGTCTTCTTCGGCTCCCCCAAACCTGGAAGACAGAAGGCTGGCTGCTAGACAGGCCGCTGTACGTCGTGCAGGTCGTCCACTGTGCGGAAGTAGAAGGGTAGATGGGTCTCAGGTGGTGCTGGTGGTACTTGGGCGACGGCAGGAGGCTGAAGCGGAGGCTGATCCCTGATCATGACTCGAGAGACATGGCAGCTGAGGAACGCTTGGTGGGGCGGAGGAGGAGAGCGAGACAGAGGGTGTGACATGTTGGAGGCCGCGGCGTCGCGGGACTAAGAACAGTTGGTGGGTGGCTTAACCACTTAAGGTTCTTGCCTCTACTTATGCGTTTACGGCAAAGGCGGCATATGACAATCGCGGGTCAATCAGAGGCTTCTGCTCAAAGAAAGCCCAGGCTTGAGAGGTCCTGGACCTTTTTGACGGCGATAAGCTCGAGTAGCGGGGTTTTTCGCTGACCCGAGTGGGGTTTTTTTCTTATTTTTTTATTTTTCTTTATTTTTTTTCTTTTTTTTTTTGGTTCTTTTTTTTTTTTTTCTTTTTTTATTTTTGCCGGAATCATATCAGCGGACTTCTGCACTGCCTACTCCCTGATTTCATCGCCTCCTCCTCGTACCACTGATGAATAGCGCTCGCAAGCAAATTCCTTGCGGCAAAAGACCAGGACAGATACGCAAGAGTCGTTCAACATCATCATCATCAACACATGGTGACCTTGTCGTCCAGATCTTTCTGCATACCAGAGTTGCGGGCTACAAGAGCACCGCTCTGCAAGTGCGATTCGACCGCCGAGGATTTGTTTGCCGATTGACCGGTCTTCCTTCTCCTCCTCTGATGTCATCACTAACCTGGGCGTCAGAGCAACTTAAATCATCCCTCTTGATCATTTAAACATGCCTTCTGACCCCAACCGCACAATTTGTCATCCAAAGAGGTCTATTTCTTTTTCTTTTATTTTCTTTTTTTTTTGTTTTTTTTATTTTTTTTTTTTTTTTTCTTTCACTGACAATGGATTAGCCACAGTGTGGGTACAAACTAGATTGCAATTTGGGCTGCTTCATGTTGGCCGAATGCTGATGATGCTAATGACGACCATTTGTGGCAACGAGACTGGGATGACGAGAGGTACAGACTGCTGGACATGCAGTTGCAATTAACCACTAAAGACAATTGCGACGCTGTTCGTTACTGAATTCACAGGCTCCTGAACCCGCGATTGACAAGCCTGACGGTCACCTGCAACTGACGATCCGCTGGCAGGCGTGTGTTTGTCGCCAGCACTACGATCAAGGAGCACCTTCTCTCGTACTCTACCTCCATGTAGCTACCCCCCTCATTTGCTCTCATACCCCTGCATTTCGAGCTTCCATTTCAGAATACACACAACCTTGTAGACGACATCGTAGAATAGTTTGGAATTCCTCGTTATTAAACGACGTCAAATCACAGCTATTCTCAAATCCCTCTAATCAAAAAAAAATTGCTGATTCATATTTAACTGAAACATGTCTCATCAACTAATCTGGACTGGCCAAAAGTGGCCAAAAAACACGTATCTGCATTATGTTTTTCGTATACATACACGGTATTTCTTGCAACTTTCAATTCACCTGTGGTAGACTATAAAATTGCTGTTTTCAGATTTACGACAGCGCGTAATGAACAAAGCTTGTACAGTGCGCCAAAGTCAAAAAAACACGTATCGTTATGTTTCCGGTATAATACACGTATTTCTTTGCACCTTTCCAATTCACCTGTGGATGACTATAAAATTGCTGTTTTCAGATTTAACGTGCAAATCTGCGTCAATGAACAAAGCTGTAGTGCGCCAAAGTCAAAAACCGTATCTGTTATGTTTTTTTCTGTAGATAATACACGGTAATTTTTTGCACTTTCAAATTCACCTGTGGTGACTATCAATCATGCCTGTATTACAATTTACGTGCAAGCTGCGTCAATTTACAAAGCTAGTAGTGCGACAAAGTAAAAAAAACTACACGTATCTGTTATGTTTTCGATAAATACACGGTATTTTTTGCACCTTATCAATTCACCTGTGTGACTATAAAATTGCTGCGTTTTCAGATTCTCACGTGCGCAAGCTCGTCAATGAACAAACTGTAGTGTGCCAAAGTCAATAAAACACGTATCTGTTTTGTCTTCGTATAATACACGGTATTTTTTGCACCTTTCAACTTCACTGCTGTGACTCTACACATATTGCTGTTTTCAGATTTACGTGCAAGCTGCGTCAATGCACAAAGCTGTATGCGCCAAAGTAAAAATAACACGTATCTGAACATGTATTACGGTTAATAAAATGTAATTATTGTTGCACTTTCATTCACCTGTTGGTGACAATTAAATTGCTGTTTTCAGATCTTTCTATCGTGCAAGCTGCGACAATTAACAAAAGCTGCAGTGCGCCCAAAGTAAAAAAACACGTATCTGTTTATTGTTTTCGTATAATACACAGGTATTATTTGTACCTTTCCAATTCACCTGTGGTGACTCAAAAATTGCTGTGTTTCAGATTTCTACGTGCAAGCTGACGAGTTCAATTAACAAGCTGTAGTGCGCCAAGTCAATAAAACAAGTACTCTGTTATTTTTTGCATATAATACACGGTATTTTTTGCACCTTGTCAATTCACCTGTGTTACTAAAAATTGCTGTTTTCACGATTTAAGTGCAAGTGGCATATAGTCGAACAAAGGTGGAATGGGTAAAAATTCTGAAAATGAACACTATCTGAAATGCTATACTGATAATAAAAGGTGTGAGTTGTTAGCACCTAACACAGAGACCTGCAGTTATACTAGCACACACACACATTATATTCCTAATATAAGTTCTGCTGCCCAAATCCAGGAAATACTTTCATAGCAAACTGTTAATAATTAAAGATATTTGCAGTGGCAAACCTACACTAAGACCTGGGAACATTATCCAGTGTTTCTTTATAAGCTTGTCTGTGGTTCCGCCCGTGGGAGCCCCCCCTCCCCCCGCTCACCCCCATGACTTACAGCGTAGATGCTCCTTCTTAAAATTCTCTACCTAACTATACATCAAATCTTCCAATCACTAAGTCTAACTAAATTGTAAGTCACAGCTAATAGCATATGGATTTCTCTGTGCAGAAACTAGAAAATTTCGCTGAGCTTTGGCCACAGCGAGCTAGAGCGCATGTATCCCAACTCCTAATGAGACTCATGAGAGACCAGAGGCTTGAACAGGAAACGCTGTTCTCTGTAAAACGAGTCATGTGATTTTCCAACCAATCGCAACCATCACACATCCCATCCATGACCTTCGCACCAACACATCTCACCCTGCTCTATTTGTAATCTGATTTGCTTGCCGCCAAATTACAGAAGCGCCTGAGCGACAAAATGCGCGATCTTAATATAGATGATCTCAAATTTAGCTTAATTATCGCATGATTCAAAAAATTTCGATCACCATAAAACCACTTGCCGATTTCACTTTGTCGAGTAATAATCGCTCACACTACGGCTGGAGGTGGATCGATCCACATTCATAACTTAAAGAATTGTATTTTATAGGTTTAAAACGATCACACTGTGTAATACCTCAGTACTGGGTATTGCATGTTGTGAGTTTGCGTCAGCGGTGCGTTCTCGCTACAGGGTATTATATGTCATTTATGTGTAATGTATATATATTGGGATGCATCTTTAAATGGGTCGTCTCGCTACAAAGATCATATCTGTAATGATGGGGACAGTAAAAATAAGCACTTTTGCAATTGGTTTGCATTACCTAAATCATTTAGTATAGCAGATATGAGCTAATCTGTGTGTGTCTAGAGCTAAATCAGCAGCCTGAGGTCGGGCCACACCTCCTTTGCTGTGATTGGCTGCCTGATATTTAGTTCAGCCCTGTTGGGATAGGAAACACCCCCTGTGCTGTGATTGGCTGCCTGCACTGTCTTCCCTCTGTGCTATGGGAAACTGAAAGTGAAACAGCTTTCTGTGCTGGCTGTTGTCTGTATCTATGTTCTCATTGTCTTTCACTCTCTCTGTGTCTGTGTAATAAAGGCTGTCTGAGCCCCTCTATGCCCTTCTCACAGTGACAGCTCTGTGAAGGATCTGGGCACTTACTGAGTCTCTAGCTGCTAGATTCACTCTCTCTCCTATATAACACAGCCTTATACAGTCTGTTTCCCTCTATCTCCTGCCTGATAACAGAGGGGGGGATCTGAGTGCATTCCTCACATTTATTTAATCATTTCAGGCTGTATGTATAACTCTTTACAGCAATACAGGTGTTCTGATTACAAGGAGATTGTGGAGGGAGGTGACAGCTCTCCAGGCACGAGAACTGACCATTGCAGGAGGTCTGAGGAGCTGTGACATCATCATCCTTCCACTGCTCACACAGAATGATGATGTCACCAGTCTTCAGTAAGGGAAGACACGCCTACTGGGAAGAGAGACACGCCTACTGGGAAGAGAGACACGCCTAGTGGGAGGAAAGACATGCCCACTGGGAGGAGAGATATGCCTACTGATAGGAGAGACATGCCCTTGTATTTGAAGCTATAAGAGACAGAAACAACTAAAGTCTGCGAAAGCTTGTGACGAGAAAACCCCTTTAATAAAGTACTGTATCAGCCACTGTACCTGCAACAGAAAGCTGGTTCACTTTCAGTTTCACATAGCACAGAGGGAAGACAGTGCAGGCAGCCAATCACAGCACAGGGGGTGTTTCCTATCCCAACAGGGCTGAACTAAATATCAGTCAGCCAATCACAGAAAAGGAGATGTGGCCCGACCTCAGGCTGCTGATTTAGCTCTAGACACACACAGATTAGCTCATATCTGCTATACTAAATGAGTTAGGTAATTCAAACCAATTGCAAAAGTGCTGCAAGGGTTAAAGAGAACCTGTCACATAGTTTATGCCCCCCCTTGCTGAGGGCAGCACAAGTTAGTGTCAAACATGCTTTTTCCAGCGCTGTGCCTCTTATTCTGTAAGATGCTGTAGTTTTAGGCCCCGTTCACACGGCTTATTGCCGACGGATTTGTGCGCCGTATTGAGCTCACAAATCCGCCGTGAATACGGGGCAGGACGGGGGCGGGGCCGGAGCGCGGCGGGGGGCGCCCTCCGGCCCCATAGACAATGCATTGTTTACGGCGCGTCCGCGCCGTAAAAAATGTGCATGTCTCTTTCTCCCCCGCGGCGGATTCGCCGAGGCGGGGAGGAGCGACGGATATCCACTTTCTCAATGAGTTCAGTGGAATTCACCAATGTGCAAAATTTCTGCGCGGATTGGCCGTACTGAGCGCAATCCGCGCGCAGTACGGCGCCAATCCGTCGTCAAAATTCAAGCGCTGTGAACGAGGCGTGTTTAGAGTATTTAGTGCTCAAATCTGCAGTTTTCAGCCAGAAAAGAGTAATGAAAGAGTCTGTTTTTTTCATACCCCGCCACTGAGGCTAGCCCCACCGACCTCAACTGATAAACTTATTAATTTGAATAGGTAGAAACATGTGAATAACTGTGAGTGGGCGGGGCTAGCCTTTGGTGGGCAGGGCTAACACCTGCTCATGAATAAGATTTGAGCATTAAATTCTCTAAAACTACAGCATCTTATAGAATAAGGGGCACAGCGCTGGAAACATCATGTCTGTCACTAGCTTGTGCTGTCCTCAGCCGGAGGGGCAAAACTTATGTGACAGGTTCCCTTTAACTTTCTTACACCACAATACATCACACATCACATGTTCCAACACATAACTCCTGATTGGACAAAGGATTAGAGAGGAGATGAAGGAAGTGACAGTTGGGACAAAGTATGGCAGTTGGAGGCAAGAAAGAGAACAGTTGGTACTATTATGCAGTAAGGGTATGTTCACATGGCGTCTTGTGTCTATGTGAACATACGCTTTTCTGATGCGTCTCTGGGTCTGTCTGAACGGACCCAGAGACGCATCTAACAATTAGCAGTGAGATTATTACTGCTGGCAATGACAGACACGCAGCGGCGTTCACATGAGTGATCGCCGCTGCGTGTTTGCATCACACCTGTCGGGTCCGTCTTTCAGATGCGATCCAAGAAATTACATGCAATTCTTGGATCGCATCCGAAAGTACGACCCAACAGGGTATGATGTATATAAGAGTTATGTGTTATGTGTGCCTGCAAATGTCGCTAAATAACAGCTTCTGGGTGTGGGAAAGATGCAGCCAGCAATTCCAAACTCCCTTATTATTGCTATGTTTCTTTTGGAATAATGGCTTCTTTCTGGGAGAGTAACATTTCAGCCCATGTTGATACAGGACTTGTTTCACTGTGGATAATGACACAATCTTACTAGCTTCCACCACAAGGTCATTTGCTTTTGTTCTTGGGTTGATATGCACATGTCTGACCAAAACATGTTCATCTCTGACACACAGAACCTGTTTCCTTCCTGAGAAGGATGATGGCTGGACATTCCCATCTTGTTTGTACTTGCGTATAATTGTTTGTACAGATGAATGAGGCACCTTTAGGTATCTGGAAAATGTGCCCAAGGATGATCGAGACTTCTGCAAGTCCACAATTCTCTTCCTGATATCTTGGCTGATTTTTTAGACTTTCCCATGATGTTACACACAGAAGCAGTGTGTTTCTGGTGTACTTTAACATGCATCCACAGGTGTGTCTCTAATTAACGCAGATGTTGCCAATAAACCAGAAGCTTCCAAAAACATGACATCATCATATGGGCTGTCCCAAATTATTTAAAGGCATAGTAATCCTAGTGTATGTAAACTTTTGTTGTCTTCATTTTTTATTCATGTCTTCTGTAAAAGCCTCTTCGATTAACTTATTGGGATATGAAGATATGGCCTTGAGTACAGATGTCTGAATCACAAGTACAATTTCTCCTCAGTCTTTTAAACTGACCAGATGGGATATTTTGTAACCATTTTTTATAATGGCATCTGGTAAAATCTCAAGGCGACATGTCCCAACACGCCAACGCGAGTTTTTTGTTCTATTTTGCAGCAAACCCACTTTTTACACCATATTATTGTTGTAAATGGACTGTCATACACCAAAACTATGCGCATTATACATCGGGAACGACACTTAATAATGCGCCTAAATATGGTGCACTGTGCACCTCCGTCACGAAATGCGCCTATTGTGGTGCCTTACATATGTTATGCGCCCCCGTCGGGCAATGAGTCTCGATAGACACATACCATATACTACCCATGATATGCTATGTGCCGAGTGTTGAGCAATGCACCCTTTTTTGATGCAATGCGCCCTTTTTTGATGCAATGCCACCTTTTTTGATACGATGCCTCCTTTTTTGATACAATGTCCCCTTTTTAATTCAACGCCCCCATTTTTGATACATTGCCCCGTTTTTTGATACGATGCCCCCTTTTTTGATACAATGCCCCCTTTTTTGATACAATGTGGCCTTTTTTGATATAATGTGCCATTTCAGGTGTATTAAGTAATCTATGCAAGGTAAACCTGACGCCAATTTTTAGAAAGTATCAGACTTTCAGGCGCACTTTACACTGATTTAATGCGCCTCAAACTGGCATAGATCCGCCACTTTTCAGACATGTTGCCTAAAGGACTACTACAATCTACCTTCTTGAAAAGGTCTTCGTATAAATCCTATTATCTACTATAGAACTTTATAAAAGTAACGTGAATACAATGGGGCATATTTCTTAAAGTAATTGTGCCAGAAATGTGGTGTAATTTGCACCAAAAATACTGGTATACCTGCTTTACACCACATTTTGTATGTGTTTTAGTCAGTTTCTAGACACTTCGTGCCTATCTACAAAAGGTTGTGTCTCATCAGACACTATCTCCGTTATTGGTATGAACTTCCCAATTTTTACCGTTCAGACTTGACTGACGAAGGGCAGTTTTGGCCGAAAATTCTTGAAAATAGTCTGGATTACCTGTATTGCATTAAATGTCTACTAAACTGGAGACATGATCACACTTTTACTTTAAAAAATGTAATTTATTTTCACGAAGTCTGTGGAGTGCTGTGGAATTTCTTCTACTGGTCTTCATAAAGTGGCACGATTCAAGGGAAAATGGGCATAGCTTAGCACTAGATTTATCAACACTTTAAGGCTGTCTTATCTAAGATTACAATGTCTAAGTATTAGACAGTATTGATAAATCTGCTTCAGTATGTTTAAGATGAAGTCAACTCCATTTATTATAAATTTATTCTATTTTAAGGAAATGGATGTGTCTTTTTCTAGATGATGGGTAACTGATATAAGGCCCTTATTTTGTGGTATTCTCGAATATAAAGAAGCCACATTCAAAGTAGCCTATTTATAGTCCAGTCTCCACTGGACTATATTCAAACACTGACCCTTTGGAATGATGTTCTCCTCTAAATAGATGTTTAAAACAGTACTATATAGGTGATGCAAAATGTCTTCTTTTTAATAGTTTTTTTAGTCTAGAAAATTCCTTTGAGTGTCTCTACGATATAGATACTCTAAATAATTTAACTAGCTTAGTCTGTATCTTTACTCTTGTTCATCGTGCATCGCTTACACCTATTTCTTCAGTCAATCTTACATTACAATATTCTATAAAGGGTATAGGAATTATGGACTCAAAGTTGCTCATGATGCCATTCTTTACCCTAGTAGACCGAGGCACAGTCTCTACCTGTTCTTTAACTGAAATGTTATAGAAGTCCACATGAAATGCCACATACAGTAGAAAAAAAGAAGAAAAAAAAAACTTCATAAGACAACATGTAAGTCTATTGACCACAAATACTAGTGAGAAAAATGTTAAACTGTTCACCTACTTTTGGTTGTGTAAAGCCACAACCAGATATAATAGCATAAAGCTGTAAATGGATGCTCCAATATCTTCAATAGCTAACTGAAATCACTCTCAAGGCATATGTGTTCAAACATTACCAACTGCATCAGTTTGACACAGGCTGCAGTTAGGGCTGCACACAGTGTACCCTGACCGGAAGCTTACTATACAGATAGCCCTGAGGCTACTCTGGGTCCCCAGGGCTGACTGTACAGACATTACCCAGGCTCCATTAGGTTACCAGGAGTCCTGATCACCTGATGGAGCAGGGGAATGCCATTTGATCATGTCACGGTCACTGGCCGCAGCAATCAAAAGATTACGCGCTGGGGATTGGAGGTTTCCTCTGCCTCCTGGTGCTTAAAGAGACTGCTCTAGGAACTGAGATGTTAAGTACAGCTGTGTTCCTTTCACAGCTATGGCGTTTCTAGATGTTGCTACAGAAAGAAGTCACATTAAGGTGTTAAAGTTTGGTGGCTCCATGGATTTTGGAACCTGATGACTTTGTACCCTATTACCCGAACAGAAGGTTCTGCTTGATTTTTTTTTCGTTTTACGGTGAGATGCAGTATGAAAAAAGTTTAACATGCCTGTTACAGGACCTACTTGTTCTATATCCTGCTCCCTTTAGGTACAGAACAGCTCCATGCAACCATTGGACAAATTAGTGTCCATGAAATAGAGCAGATTCTTGCAATCTCACAAGGAATTTCCTAAGACTAGTGTTTTTTTATACGTGGTTCTCTATCCAAAATATGAATGAGTAAAATGTGTCAAATTTATCAATTAGGTGCATGTACATATTTTTGTTTTCTGCATGTAATATTGGCAAGCTGCGAGTGCACACAACATAACCAGTGGTAACTTAAAAGGGTTTACTAACTCAGGTTTGGGAATATCAGCAAAGTCTCTTCAATTTTCTCCCAGGATTTCCTGGAAACCGTCTCTTATAATGGCATTCAGAACTCACTTTCCTGGTCAGCTTCCAGCCTGTAAGGAGCAACAACCTGCACCTGTTAATTCTCCAGGCTTGTGTCCACACCCAAGCAGACATTCTGCTGGAGACTTCTGGAGTGACAGGCGTATAGCCACTCTGGAAAGAGGGTGTGTCACACGGGCCAATGGGAAGGCTGTACCAGGCAGTACCAGTCAGCTATGGGGGCGGTGTCCGGGCACCTCTGTGGATCTGTCTGCTGTGTCTGTGATAGTTTCTGGCTTGCCCACACTTCACTAGTGTGGTTACTGCTGCTATTTTGTGTACCTGAGCTCTGCTTGTTTTCTGGATCTTGGCTAGTCTCCTAACTAGGTACTTTGCTCCTGACAGTGCTTCTAACCCCTGGCATGTTTATTTGGTCAATTGCAACCTCCACAGCTAAGGGAAAGACAAAGGTAAGGAGTTTCTTCTGTCTGAATTGCCACCCTGTCGCGTGATTGCGAGGTGCCAATGCCTTCCATAGCAATCTGGAAGCCTAACGAAGATTTCCAGTTTGCCTGTAATGTCACCATGGAGGGCACGACCATGCATAGTGATTGACAGGTACAGACATCAATTGGGAATCTGAAACCTGTAGCTCTCATAAAGGAAACAGGTTTTTGTCAATAACTAATGATAATTACCTTTGCCAAATGGTGCAAGAACCGACTAGAGGAAAGGCCCTTCTAGACTTAATATTGTCTAATAGACCTAAAAAAGTAACAAAGGTTCAGGTTGAGGGGCACCTAGAAAATAGTGACCATAATATAATAAATTTCTGTTTATCCTTCAGTAGAGTTTTTTTGTCAAGGAGCCACAAAAACACAAAATTTTAGGAAGGCTAATTTTATTCTGCTTAGGGAGGCCCTAAACCATATTGACTGGGACAATGTGTTTAAATATGGCAGGACAAATAATAAATGGGATATTTTTAAAAACATCCTAGGCTACCACTGTGAGAGGTACATACGTTATGGTTATAAAATAATTAGAAACAGGAAAAACCCAATGTGGATCAACAGAGATGTAAAAGAGGCAATAAATAACAAAAAGAAAGCATTTCACCTACTAAAACAGGAGGGTAGTGAAGAGGCGCTAAGAAGCTATAGGGAAAAAAATAAAATGTGTAAAATAAATGTATGTATATGTGTATATATGTATATCTGGAGACGGAAAGACATATTGCTATAGAAAGTAAAACTAACCCCAAAATATTTTTTAACTATATAAATAGTAAAATGATTAAAACAAAAAAATGTTGGCCCTTTGAAAAATACTGAGGGAGAGACAATAGAGGGCGATGAGAAAAAAGCAAACCTTTTAAACACTTTTTTTCCGTGTATTTTAAAGGGGATGAGCTTCCTTTTGAAACAAGGATGAGGAAAACTCCAACTTAAAAGTTTCTTGTCAAACCAGGAAGAAGTGCAGCTCCGTCTTAAAAAAGATTCAAATGGGAAAATTCCCAGGTCTGATGGCATACACCATGTTTCCTAAGGGGTTTAAGGATGTCAAGATGGGCCCCCTTATTTTTAAATATTTAGGGAAACTTTTAAATAACGGGGTATGCCCCAAAGGGTTTGGCGCATAGAAAAGGGGGGGTCCAATATTAAAAAAGGGGTTTTCAAAAAGTGATCCAGGAAACTATAATAATTTAAACGCCGTTCCAGCGGTTTTATAAGGACGTTCCTGTCGACAAATCTCATCAGTTTCTATGGGAATCAGTGCTGGGCTGGATGGGGTGAGACATTGATATAATAAAATTAGATTTTTCTAAAAAATTTGATACTGTACTAAAAAAAGGTTGGTAAAAAAAAATGAGAAGCGGGATGGGGGAAATGTTGAAAGTGGGTAAGCAACGGGCTCACGTAAAAACAAAGGGTGAAAAATTAAAGGGTGCATACTCAGACTGGATCCCTGTTACCCAGGGGTCAGAGGGGCCCTACCCTCTTTAACTTTTTCATTAATGACTTACACGGGGATTGCACAGTAAAAAATCGATCTTTGCAGACGTATAAGCTCTGAAAAGAAATAAACACAATGGGGGAAAAAAAGTGTTTTTTTCAAAGGGACGGGATAATTTGGAGGCCTGGGCAGAGAAAGGGCAGATGGGGTTTAATACGAAAAATGCAAGGTTATCCCAAAGGGGGAGGAAAAAACCCTTAATGACTACATGTTAAATGGAAAAGGCGGGTAAAATACATGGAGAAGGACTTGAGAACCCTGGGGGAACAGTAAATTTAATTGTAGCCCCAGTGTCGGGCAGCAGCTGCCAAGGCAAATGGGATTTGGGGTCTTAAAAAGGATGATCACATGAAAAATTATTCCCCCCATTATAAAGGGGAAATATTTGTGTACTTTTTTTGGGCATCAGTGACGGAAAGAGTTTTAGAGCTTAAAAAGGGTACAAAGGGAAACACAAAAAAAAAGGACGGGGGTGGACTAAAATCCCCAAAAAAGTTTAGCAAAAATTAGGGTTATTTTTTAGAAAAAGACAGGGGGGACATAAAAAATATATTTAAATACGTTAAAGGTAATATTGATCTCCCCCAAAAGATTTATTTAACCCGGACGATCTAGAACAAGGGCATCCCCTTTCGTCTTGAGGAACGAAAAATTTTACAAAACATAGAAAGGGTTCTTTACTGTTGAGCGTGAGCTATGGAAATTTTTGCCCGAGAAATTTATGGGGAATTCACTAAAAGAGTTAAAAAGGTTTGGAGATTTCTGGAGCGGAAATAATAAACAAGTTATAGTGTCTGGATTTTTGGAGAGGGGGCATTGTCCGGGATTTTTCCGGTGCCAGATTGGAGTCGGGAAGGAATTTTTCCCTAAAATTAGGACAATCGGCTTATACCTCATTGTGGTTTATTTCCTCTAGATCAACACCTTAGCACAACAGGCTGAACTGGATGGACGTCTTGTCTTTTTTCGGCCTTACAAACCATGAAACTATAAAACTAAGTACATAGCAGTACAGCAATGTACCAGCGATCTAAAGATTGCTGAGTCAAGTCCCCTATGAGAAAAATGTAAATAATGTTGGAAAAAAAGGAAAACACAAACACCAAAAAAATAAAGTAAAACACGTACTCCGCTCTTTTCCCATCAGAAATGGCATTCGTCCCAAAAAAGATCAAAAATAAAAAAAGTATGTATGCCACATGTGTAACGATTTAGCCTGCAAATCTTTCATGTTGTTTAACCTGCACGATGAACATGTAATTGTATCGATGTGCTTTGTAAAGTTAACACGCCATTTATCCCACATATTGACTACTGTAAAAAATTGTTCAAACCGCCTCCCAAAATCGTTGACAAAAAGCGATAAAAACGTCATATGAACCCCAAAATAATACAAAAAAATGCTCTTATTCAGCTCTATATATAGAAAATGAAAATAAAAAGTTATGGCTGTCAGACTATGGTGACATAAAAATTAAGTTTTTTAGAAACGCATTTCTATTATGTAAAAGCAATAAAACATGGAAAACTATGTAAAATTGATATTGTTGTAATAGTACCAACCCACACATAGTAAAGTTATCCTGTCATTTATACTGCATGATGAATACTGTAAAAATGAAACCCAAAAAACAATGGCAGAATTGCTGTTTTTTTTTCCCATTTTCACAGTCCAATGCTAAAAAAGCTGTGAAACACCTGTGTGCCCAAAATGCACAATACACCCCTAGATGAATTTCCTGTGTTGATTCCAAAATGGGTTGACAGCTGGAAGTTGTCACCTGTTCTGGTACTTTGAGGGCTTTGCATGGCACCCACTAAAATCTGCATTCCAAAAGCCAAGTAGTGCTCCCTCCCTTGTATGCCCTGCCATGCACCCAAACAGAAGTTTATACCTACATCTGGAGTCTTGCCATAATTACAAGAAATTTCATAACAAATTTTGAGGTGCTTTTTTTTAATAAACATTATCAACTAAATCTGAATATAATTGGGAAAAAATAGATTTTTCATTTTCACAGCCTAATATTAAAACTATTTGTGAAACACCTGTGGGGCCAATATACTCACTACACCCCTGGATATGTTCCTTAAGGGGTCTAGTTTCCAATATGGGGTCTTTTTCAGAGTGTTTATTAAAGGGGTTGTCTCGCTACAATGATTAGGTTTTAATTAAAAGATCTTTAAAAAACAAGCAGCTTTGCAATATATGTTCATTACAAATGACCTACTGATTTTGAGTTAGCCCTGTTAGTAGTACTACATCATCTTCTCAAATCTCTATAGCAGCCGACATGTTGATCCTAATCTCACTGGCTGTCAGGTCTGTATGACTCATCACCTTCAGAATACAGGTCAGAGCAGAGAGCCCCTCCCACACAGAATGCTTCTGTTGTGGAGGGAGGGGGAGGGAGGACTCTGGCTTCTGTGGCCATGCTGCCTGGATTAACCCTGTGTGTGCCTGCTTTCTCCTGCTCTCTACACAGATTGATGTGACAGCAGTGACCCTGTGTGTTACTATAATCATGATGTGTCTGTGGAGCTGTAACTATAATAATACTAGACAGATCAGGGAGGCTGGTGAACAGTTCATGCTCTGCTGTACTAGTGACACATCCTGAGTAACACTTCACAGCTTCCCTGTGTCTGTTCTGACAGGGTCTGTTTGTTGCTGGAGATGTGGAGATATGTAAGCTAAGCAGAGGGTATAGGAACACATGCATCCCCTCTGCTCTGCTATTAGCAATCACAGACCTCTCCACACTCATAGATCAGCCCTAATACAGCTGATCTAGATGCCTGCAGAAGATCTAGGCAGGCACACACAGGGTTAACTCTGGCCGCAATCCCCCTGCCCCCCCCCTGCTGTATAGAAGTTACAGTAGAGAGCTGCCTGTGTGCTGAGGGGAGGGGGGAAAAGGGAGGAGAAGAGGCAGAGAAGAAGCACGCCCCTCAATCAAAATCCTTTGCTTCTAAAAACATTGATGTGGGCGGAAAGCTTATAATGAGACAACTCCTTTAAGTTTTAGTACCTTATGGTGTCCACAAACCTGAAATGGCACCTAAAGAAAATCTTGATGAAAATGAGATCTAAAAATGCTCCTCCTATTCTGAGGCGTGGGGTTCTGTCAATTGGCGCACTAGGGCCTCATATGGAATAGCTATAACAATGGCAGAATCAGAGGAATCAATATTGAGTCGCATTTCCCTGATAACATCTACTGTGTTTCAGTGAAAAATGGATACAAATTTTAAAAAGTAAAATTTTTAAATTTCACCTCCTGCTTTAATTCCTGTGAAACATCTAGAGGGTTAACAAACTTCCTAGATGCTGTTTGCAATACAAAAAGGGGTGCAGCTTCTTAGAGGAGTCTTTTTATGGGGTATCAAAAATAGGCCCTCAAAGCCACTCAGATGGAGGGGCCCCAAAAAAATTTTTCTTAAAAATTTTTTAAAATTGCTACAAAATTTTCTAAGCCTCTAAAAGGAAAAAAAAACAAAAAAATTTAAAAAATGTCCCAAACCCCAACAGTAGAATATGGTAAAAGTATTATTAAAAATTTTGTTTGGGTTTAACATTGTTTAACTGCAAAATTTTTTTACTTTTAAAAAGGCAATTTTTTCCAAATTTTCATGACATTTTTATATTTTCCACAAATAAACAAAGATTGTATACACCAACGTTTATTTCTAATTTGAAGTACAATATGTCATGATAAAACAATCTCAGAATCACATGGATAGGTAAAATTATCAAAAAGTTATTCCCACAAAAAAACACTCGAAAGGGGGGTCTTACAGGAAGGTCAAAACTGGCTGCGGTGGTAAGGGGTTAAAGTGCTAAAGCATTTGGTTACTAAGTTAGACTTGTCCTTTGAATTTAGCATGTTCTAGGCATTAGAATTAAAACTGTATGTTCTGTTTTATTCTATGTCATATATGAGCAAATAAATTATTTACAAAAACATTTTGAACAATACTCTTTTTTACTAAACTGACTTACACTTTCTACTTTAGCATTTTGTTAATCAAAAG
Source organism: Phyllomedusa bahiana (assembly GCA_025379985.1). Taxonomy (NCBI): domain Eukaryota; kingdom Metazoa; phylum Chordata; class Amphibia; order Anura; family Hylidae; genus Phyllomedusa; species Phyllomedusa bahiana. The sequence continues at coordinate 28,186 of JAODAL010004565.1, read as the reverse complement.
TGACATGTGACAAAACAATTAATCACCAAATTGTTCTCTGCTGTACGAATAACTGACTTCACATCAAAATGGATTAGTTACTTCAGATCAGATGTACTGTAAATTTCATACATTGGAAAATTACATCCAAACCAATTTCTGCATATCTACAAATATGATTCTTCATTGATGCTTAATGCAGTGATTTAGATTCAAATCATCTTGCTTATGTTGTTTTCCAAACTTTATGTATTGACGTGTGTTTCATTGTAGAAGACTGAGAATACACCTGCTAAAAGTTTGAATAATTTGAAAATAGATTCAATATGTCATTTCTGCTCTGGACTATAAAAGGTTAAATTTACAGTTCACCCACTGCCAGTGTGAATAATTCGTTGACGGGGGTTTCATTTTGCAGCCCCAAAGTTTTTGAAATCCAGTGGCAATAAGTCGTGCGGTTTTAAAAAAACTTCTGGTACAAAAGGAGTTTACTTTTGTGGCTGATGGAAAACCACTTGGCAATTAAAGACCTTATCCAGCGTACCAAAAAAAAAAACTCAAGTCTCGTTTTGTCTTCTTTATCTCCCATGATGTTTTTTTTTATTTTCCATATCCATAGAGCCCCTTTTTTTTTGCAGCCAAAGACTAGTTCTGTTTTAAAAACTTTTTCCCCTTGCCCGTTAAACTAAAGGGGTTAATACATTAGACCTGGCAAAAGAATAGCAGAAGAGATTTAACACAGATTAATGCAAGATTATGCACATAGGGAGGGGAAACTCATTCCATGATTAACGAGAAAACTCTAGGTTAAACCAACATAGTGTACTTGGGAATCTTTGTGGACAGTAAATTTAAAGTACTTTGAAATCTTTGTGGACAGTAAACTTAATTGTAGCTGCCAGTGTCAGGCAGCAGCTGCCAAGGCAAATAGGATCATGGGGTGTATTAAAAGGGTCATAGATACACACAATGAGAATATCATTCCCCAATATAAAAATCCCTAGACAGACCACACATGGAATACTGCATACAGTTTTATGCACCAGTGCACAAAAAAAGACATTAAGGGAGATATGTATGATCAGGTTTTTCACCCTTTTCTGGCATAAAATGTGCCAAAGTGAGCCGGCTACGATGTCTAATGTGCCAAATGAATGTGTTTGGCGCATTGTTCGTAAGACTCAACACTTTTTAATGCGCCTACTGGGGGCGTGTCACACCACACTCGTAATATTAGACTGATATATGAATGTGGTTCAGCAAAATGAGGCGCATTATTGCTCGGACAGGCAGACCTATTTTAATATGATCTGCTTGAGCCTGAGGAGTCGAAGTGAGTCTAGATTTTCTGTTAGGAAAAAAAATTTCAAATATTTCTCAACTTACAAAAGTAATATATGAAAATTATCAAACTATAAAATGACATTTAAATTTAACTAAAAAATTTTATCATATAAAATTAATGTAAAAATATCTCCTATAAAATGTATTTAAAATGAATAGACTCTAAAACTAATTTTACATTAAATAACCCACTGATTATGTTTAGAGATGGGCGAATTGATTCTAACGAAGTGGACTTTGTTTGGAATTTCAGGAAAACTTTGGTTCTGAATGAAGTCGAAGTTTGGGGTGATACGCGGGAACGAAGCATGTTTTTAATTGATAAAATGGCTGCAAGCACATGGCGTTAGATGGGGCAAAGAACTCTAGGAGGAAGAAAGGAACATCCTCAATGACATGTGCAGAGATGAAGCCAATCAGAGACCAGCGGGATTAAGTCCGGACGCGACGCTGGCTGCTCACACTCCTCTCTCTGTGACGTGCTGCAACTGCAGTAGTGATTTTTGGGGGGGTGTCACTGCTTTTATCAGAGACTGCTCCCCTTCCATTATAATTTTTATTCAGTTTGTGGGGTATTGTAATTGATGTCCAGTATGGGTCCAATTCTGCAGTATATTTATGTTAATGCCATCTGGTCAGTTCTGGAGCACACTGAATATCCAAGGGTTGTCGAAGCCTGTTTGTGCTTTTGTATTCAGTAAAAGAAATGGCGTTTTTACACGCCACATACCAGTTAATTTTTTCCTGCTGATTTCTGTAGCGCAATTTATATCCGAGGGTTCATTAAGGGCTTGTTCACACGACGTTTTGGATCCGTTTTGGATGCGTTTCACGGATCCGTTTTTAACTTGCGAAAACTGGATGCAAACTATATCCAAAATGCGGATCCAGAAAACGCAACAGCTGATCCTTTTTTTGTAGGCGTTTTGTATGCGTTTTTCACGCGTTTTACGGATCCGTTTTTTTTCAATGCTTTATTTAAATCATCCTATCATACTACAATTATTATATAACCTATCAATGACTAAGAAAAAAACCTTTTTTTACCTAGTTTCAGTCAACTGTAAATACACCTATAATTTTCGAACCCGCCGCCCCCCCCCTTTTTTTTTTTCAAATAAACCAATAGTTTTTAATCTCAGAGACCCGACGTCCATGTGCATCCGGTGGTATGCTGGGGGCTGTGGGACTGACATTATCCTCCTCTCCTTTACCCATGACGGCATTTTCCAATAGCACATAGTATCAGAAAAAGTAGCCCTCCCAATAAAATGATACAAAATATAACCCAAACAAAATATTCAAATTTTATTTTTAAAATTTAAATCCAAGCGTTTTACGGTTGCGTTTTTGGCATCGAAAGCGGATCCAAAACGCACACAAATGTATGCTGCACTTTTTGGATCCGCTTTCGGGTTTGCCAAAAGCGCACTCCAAATTAAATTTCCTATGGGGATTTCCTTGCGTAAAACGCAAGAAGAATTGACATGCAATTCTTAAACGGATCCGAAAGCGCATCGCGAAAAACGCATCGCGATCACTCGTGTGAACAGTGTTTGTGTTTTTGCCATTGAAAGCAATGTTAATCACACTGACAATTGTTAGATCCGTTTTGCTGAGCCGTAAAACGGATCCGCAAAATGGATCACAAAACTGTCGTGTGAACAAGCCCTAAGCGTGTTTGTGCTATTGTAGTCAGTAAAATTAACGGTGTTTTTAAATGCCAAAGATGAGGAAATTTTTCCTGGTGATTTCTGTAGCTTAATTTATATCCGAGGGTTAATTAAGCATATTTGTGCTTTTGTAGTCATTAAAAGAAACAGCGTTTTTACAAGCCACATACCAGTTAATTTTTTGTTGCTGATTTCTGTAGCATAATTTATATCCAAGGATTATTTAAGTGTGTTTGTGCTTTTGTAGTCAGTAAAATAAACAGTGTTTTTAAACGCCAAAGAAGAGGAAATTTTTCCTGGTGATTTATGTAGCATAATTTATATCCGAGGGTTAATTAAGTGTGTTTCTGCTTTCTTATTCAGTAAAATACACTGCGTTTTAACACGCCACATACCAGTTAATTTTTTGCTGCTAATTTCTGTAGCATAATTTATATCCGAGGGTTAATTAAGCGTGTTTGTGCTTTCCTATTCAGTAGAATACACGGCGTTTTAACACGCCACATACCAGTAAATTTTTTCCCGGGTATTGCTGTACCCAAAAATTTTTAAAATCCAAGTGTTACCAACCTGTTAGGGTTTCATTTGGATCAAATACATTTTGCTATTTACATAACAGATATCTTCATTAAACGATTCTGTAAATTTTTTGGAACAAAAGTATGTCAACAGAGAGGGGGAAAGGCTCTTCACATGTGGTGGCAAAACATTCCGAAGCAGGCACAGTCCAGCACATTAAGGGAACTTTCCAGCAAGGTCACTGGGAGGGCAGAACTGCCATGTCATCTAGTGGCTTGTTTTGACCACAACCCAAGGGTTTTCTTTTTGGTTGACTATCATCCTTCCCCAAATACATCTGACAACCCCACCAAAGCGTTGGGAAAACGCAGACACAACCCTTATGGCAGGCCCCTGGGACAGGTCAGCGGCTCTCACCTGCCCCCATCCGGTTCCCTCAGCAAGAGATTTACATGGGTGGGGGCTCAGCGCCACTAAAAACCGCAGAAGAAAAAATTTTTAGGACAGCACGCACTTGGGAGCGAAGAAATAGGGCCAAATCCCCTCTTCTTGCATAGGGGGCAAAGAGAATGGGGAGAGTGGCATGGGAGGTCATGCTCTGAGGGGCAGCCTCATACCAAACGTTTTAGGGAAAACAGCGGAAGATCCAACAAAAAGATAATGAGCCGACCGCACTTGGGAGCCGGTTAAGCAAAGCTTCAAAACGTCCGGAAAGAAGGCTCACTTCGGTCAGGCAGCGGCCAGCCGGGAAGTGGGTAGTGTGGCCCCGGGGTCAGCAGGGTACAAACAAGCAGGTCGGGAGGCCAAATGGGCCCGGGGTAGAAAAACCCTTCGCAGTCCCAAAAAGAGGGCACAGGGCTCAGCGAGGCAGCAGCGGGAAGCCCCTCATGGGACGTTGGGGAAAATATACCCGGGGGTTTTTGCAGTTCTTTCTAAAACCAAAAAAGCCAATATGGGAATTAGAATCTGTGGAAGAAAGTGAAGCGTGGGCCCGGGAGCTAATGTTGGGAACCGCGGGGCCCGTGTCAACACATGCAGCTTCACCCACCGTGGGGGGGGAAACGTGGCTCAGAAGTGGTGGTCCATTCTGCCGCCGCAGCAACAGCAGCAGCAGCGCCCAGGGGGCACGCATGCCATTTCAGCCAGTCAAGGCTCCAACCCCCCTGCGCAAGGGAGCTGTTTCTCTTTGCCATCATCTCCCGTCCCAGATGCTCCTGCCCCTCGCTACTCCAGGGCGCCAGCAGTTGTTAAAACGAGGCGATTGCAAAGAGACAACAGTAGGGCGTCCAACCATCCTAAAGGTGCAGAAGCGACCGTGCTCCTGTCTAAGGTTGTTGGTACTGCAGTCCCTCCCTTTCCAAATTTGGGTGGACTCTTGAAAACCGTTCCAGAAATTAATGCCTGTGCCGAGCCGAGATGAGAGTTCCAAGCCGTAATTTCTTTTCCAAAAAGGCAGAAACCAGCACTTCACAAATATGAGAACAGAAGGTGGCCAGTCCTTGAGGCTTATCCGTTTTTTCCCAAAGGTGCAGGGCAGAGGACGTGTGGAGTTGTAACAACAGTCAGGGCCAGTACATGTCCTTTACGGCCACTGGGTGAATGTGCTTCTGCCCATCCACACCAAAACAACTTGGACAGGAGACGGCGCTTTCTCCTCCACGTTGTCAAAACTGCTGCTCCTCCCGCCAATGTCCGCCTGCTCCACCACCACCAATCCCCATCTCACCTCCACAATGCTGCCCCAAATCATACCACATGTGTAGGGCACAGGCGGTGTCACGTAGTTCTACACCTGGATTGCCTCGGCGAACGAAGTCACTCGGGTGAGGAACGCTCCGCGTCATGCAGCAAGAAATGATGTGGGGGCTTTCTCCGCGAAAAACTGGAAATCAACCATGGTGACGGACAATGGGAGGAACATGGGCCCGCGCTGACACCAAGTAGGATGGTTTATGTACCCGCATGGCCATGTGTTCAATCTGGTTGTGAAAAGGTCTGAAGTCTTCCAACGATCTTTAGAAATTCTGAAAATGGCCAGGAAACTGTGCATGCACTTCATCCATTCCTACACAACCAGGAACACCCTCCTGAGTTGCAGCGACAGAACGGCCTCCCCCAAACACATTTATATCGATATTCCCCCCCGTTGGAATTCCAGCCGCACATGTTGGACTGACTGTATGAACAGAGAAGGCCATTAAAGATTTTTTGATGATCCAGGTGGACAGGAGACTCCCCCGTGTAACTTTGATGTCACCATGGTAGCTCATGCTGAACACCTGCCGTTTGCGGGCCGTTTTTGTCATCGCCAGGACTAAAGATGAATAACGTCAAATTTCCCCTGATTCAAAGTCCTGGAACTGATGCTGGAAAAATCTGTCCCGGGCAGGACTGGAGACGTGGGTCGACTAATCTCGCAGCCACATGAGTCGGGGGGGGATGAACTGGAGGAGGAGGACAAGATAAATTTGGGGCACAAGCATTGTCTGGTAATTAGTGTTTTTCTAAACCCCCGGGGACAGGAAGAGGAGCAGGAGGCTGGAGGAGGTAGATGGAGATGAGGAAGAAGAGGCAGGACCCCCAAGCACCGTGGCAGTATACAGTGGAGATGGAGGCAGAAAGTCCTTCAGAGTCTTTTGCGCACATGGCCCGCAGCATGCTGATTTGCCTGGCTAGTGACAGCCGAATAGTCACCATCTGGCAGAGAGATGACTTCTGGCTCTCCACCCTCTTTGACCCTCGCTACTGGTCCAAAATGGGAGCCTTTTTCCAGCTGCATGAAAGGGGGGACAAACTCAAATACTATAGAGAAAAACCTTGTGTCAGTTGGCCACTGCCTATCTGCAGCAATGGTCATCCCCTGACAGGTCTGACCGGGGATTCCTCACACTCACTACCACTGCCACGGCTGCTGGGGGAAGGGGGGGATCAGAGCAGTACCAGCTCCATCAGCATCAACCTAAGTCTGGAGTCGCTGATGAGCAGCTTCCTTCACCAGCCTAGTGAGGAGGGCACTCGCTAGCAGCAGCAGCAGGACCTGGAGCAGACCCTGAACCAACCCGTTGGGCCTACTTGGACAAGTACTATGCCACCCCACTATTTGAAATTCCCCTGGGCTACTGGGCAGCCAAACTGCATTGTTGGCCACAACTAACCGAGTTTGCAGTGGAGAAGCTGTCCTGCCCCGGCCAGTAGTTGGCATCAAAGCGGGTGTTCAGTGCGGGGGGAGGGCCCCCTCGTTACCCAAGGAGAACCCCTTGTCCACCGGAAATGTGGAACGACTGAAACCCTTTTTCAAGATGAACCCGCCGTGGATCGCCAGGATTTCACACACCAATGCCTTAGGCGTCAGATTACATCACCATGTTTCCTCCCCCAAAATTTTGGAGAAATAAAGTCGGGAAATTCAAACTCCCTTTCCTCAGCCACTATTCTGATGCCCCCCCACCCGCCTGTGCCCACATCGGGCTGACCAAGTTCTCCATTTTGCCAAAAACCATTTTTAACCAGGGGACTGGTATTGCCCCAACCTCCACTTTTTCCGCATTGGCCACTCTCTGACCTCACTCCCTTTTTTGGGGCTGCGCCGTTCCTACACATTTCTGTCTTTGGGTGTCACTCTTTTGGCCTACCCTGTTTTTAAAATGATACATTTTGGGAACAAACAATTAAAAAATCAAACTTTACTTTTTTTTCCTTGAATCAAAAAAACAATACATAGCCTCAGGGCTCCCATACATTTTTTAGCACCCCGTAGGTTTAAGTAGAGAAACGCTAACCAAATTTTCATCCTGTTTCAGGAGAAGTCCCAAAAATTTTTGTTCACAGACGTAGCTGTGGAGAAGTGCCGCTGCACTGGGTTGCAAAAGCACCGCGACTTTTAAAAAAGGGGAAATCCTTTTCTTTCATATTTTATTATAAAATATTAGTTTGGCACTACGGGCTTCGATCCCAAAAAATTTTTTTTCCCAAAATCACAAAAATTTAGAAACAGCTCCGGCAGCGATAGAGATGCAGAGGGAGATCCCCTCCCCTTTGGGGTCTCGCTTTTTTTAATCGCTTTTTGCTACACCCCGGATAATTTGGGGGTTTAACCCCCCCCCCTAAAACAGATTTTCCCCGGCGACCCCAAAGGACTTTTGGAAACCCTCCAGGTGCTTTAAAACCCCCAAATGACCTGGCCCGGTGTGCATACATCCAATTAAAAAAAGGGGTTAAAAAAAGAAATGTCTTTAAAATAGAAACGGGGGGTATTGATTTTGTTTGGGTGCACCACGGGCCCCCAGAAAGACGGGGTTGCGCGGAAAAACCCCATTTTTAAATTTTAAAAGGCAAAGGGGAGCATAAATTTTAAAATTTCACCCCTTTACACCATTTTGTTTAAAAATTTCATTTGATTTTTTTTTGGAAAAATTTGAAAAAAAAAAAAAACAAAAAAAATTTTTAAAATTATTAAACAAAATTTTTTCCCATTAAAAATCCAAAAACACTAAAAAAAAATATTTTCACTTGTCTCTATAAAGAAAGAATTTAACAGAATAAAAAAGTTACAGTTTTTAAACTAAAAATTGAAAAACTAATAGCAAACTTATACTCTTGCAACATTCAACCACAAATTAAGTTTGAAAACTTAAAAGAAATTTGGGGTGACGTAGGGGAAAGAAAAATTTTAACAGCAAAATTGACGTTTTTGAGCCCCTGTTTTTTCCTTACAGATTAAAAACAAAAATTTGTTGCTCTTCTAATGAAAAATTTTACGAGCTTAATAAAAAATTTTTTTTTTAATTTTAAAATATTTTTCTTTTTTTTTTAAAATTAAAAAAAACAAAATACTTTTTTTTTTTATTTTTTAATAGTATGTCAATTTTTCTTTGTCATGGGCACCCTTTTTATTCAAATACAGCAATAGCAAACAGATATCTTGCTGAGACTTGGGGTGCGCATGAAAAGACCCTAAAATTTTTTGTATTCACTGACATGCTAACACCTTTTCTTTTATTTCTAGCCTGCTGTGATATGTTTGAAATCACTGATTTATGGTATATGCTTTTGGTTTTATATAATTTATTTTTTAATTTTTACTTTTTAAAAATTTTTTTTTTTTTTTTTGGATATTATAAAAATGTTTTTTAATTTTAATTATAAAAATTTAAAATTAGTTTTAAAATTTATTTTATATAGTTTGTTAATTATAATACATTAGTATATTTTATATTGTATTATTTTAGTTGTATAAGTTGAGAAAAAAAATTATATTTTTTGCCCAAATAAAATCTTTCCACTAGGAAAACTTTGGCTCAGACCACTTTAATTGGTCGGCGTTCTGACATTATGCGCCTACTTTGGTTTCCCACTTTCAAAAATTTTTTAATCCTATGAATGTGGTGAAACCCCTCCAACCCCCCCAAATTTTTGTCGTTTACAAAGTGGCGGGCGGGCAGGGACTGCACCAAAAAGTTTGGAGTGCAACTTTTCATATTCTAAGAAAAAGCTCGAACCCTTTTTTGGCCCCAAAGTATGCCAGAAGCCGGGCGAAACCCCTTCATACTTTTCGTAAATTTGTCCTTGTCACTTAGGTGTATCACTTTTTTTGCCAGCTTTTTTAGACTTTGAGGGTGTGTGTTGAGTTATTAAGAGGGAACACCAAGTTTGTCATATCGTCAGTATTTTCCCATGAAAGATGTAATACATATTTACAAAAATTTTAAGGGATGTAGTCACTTTGGTGAGATTCTGTAGGTGTATAACTTCTGCACTGTAGCTGGAATAAGTTGGAATCTTGGAAAGACAAAAGTTGTTTATAACAAAAAATTTTTGACAAAATTTTTGTGCAAAAAAGAGAATTAGAAAAAAATCAGCTGATGAGGGGAAGCTAAACTGACAAATGGCAGATTTGTTGTACATATTTCAGTGACTATCCAATTCATCTGAATGGAGGTTGTAGAAATGTTGCTTGTCATGGAAATAACCCCATTCAGATATAATGAACTGCTTTATTGGTCAAATCAAAGTGTTGGACTGGAGTACTTGGGGCCCTCCAGTGAAGTTGATTCTTGTGGCCCATCAGTGGAGTTATTTCCCATGGCCCCATTCTACAGCATTCATGTGATTTTCAATACTGCCCCGATCTTCCTCTGAATCTGGTTTCTGTCCCTTTTATGGCGATCGCAACCACAAAGCAATATGCGGGATGGGGGCAGCAGTAATTACCGCTGCCATCATCCGCATCCCCCACCCGAGTGAGCCCCGCCCAGGTGTTAACCTTCCCTATTGTACTCTTCGGTTACGCATATGAAGTTGTAGACAGGAGGAGTGAGCTCCTCCTGCCTGCAATCGGCACATTCTGCGGTGCTTCGCGCCGGGGTCCCCTTTCTCCTATCTGACAGCCCAATGCTTTACGAAAGCACATGGGCGTCAAATGATTCACCCTGCCTGCAATGTTGGGGCGTGGTGATTACAGCATGCTTTTAAAGCTGTGTCAGGGCTCCTATGTAAAGTGATTTGGAGACCCCGGTTTTCAATCCGTTCGGGGGAAAAGAAAAAAAAAAATTAAAAAAAAGAAAAAAAAAGAAAAAAAAACGTAAAAACAAACAAAAAATAAAAAACACTTTAACCCCAAACCCTTTTTTTAATTTTAAACCCCAACCCGCCCCAAAAAAAGGTAAAAAAAAAAAAACAAAGTCCCCATTTTTTGGTATCGAAACATGCGTAACAAAACAACTTTTAAAAATATGTCCCCTTTTTTTAAAACCTGCAGGCAGTGAACGGCCAGGTAAAAAAAAAACCCCCAAAACTAAAAAAACAAAAAAAAGCAAGAATAGCGTTTTTTTTATTATCCCTCCCGGCCATAAAAGGAATGGGAAAGCATTCAAAAATTTCATATAAACGCCCAAAATGGGTGCTGATTAAAACATCAGTTTATACCGCAAAAAAAATCCCTGTATGCAGAAAAATCAAAAATGAAAGGCAAATCAAAGGTATAAATACTTTTTTTCCCAAATTTAAAAGAAAAAAAAAAGTGGGCTTCCACAAAAAAAAACTTTTAAAAAATTGGGTATCACCATAATTTTCTAAACCCGGGGTTTTAAAACCCTAACTTGTCACGGATCCCGGCACATGACGCTGTTAGAAAAAAAAAAAAAGCAAAAAACAAAAAAAATTGCTATACGTTTCATACAGAGAAAAAAAAAAAAATTTTTTAAGGGGGGCTGGGCTTGACAATGAAAAAAACGTTTTTTCCCTTTTTTTGAAAAAAAGTGTTTTTATTGTGAAAAAAGTATTTAAAACAAAAAAAAAATGAAAATTTTGGGAAATTGTGTAATTGTAGCAACCTGTGAGTTAAAGCTAGAATATCGTTGTACCGGGCAAAGTGACTTTTTGTAAAAAATAAAAAAAAAAAACATTTACCAGGATTCCCGTATTTTTTTCCCAAAACACCTCACAAAACCCCCCTTAATAAAAAGTGACCCAAAGGGGAAACCATTTGCACTCCAAAAAGGTACCCAAAAAAAAATCAACTAAATCCCGCGAAAATTTAAGCCCAAAAATCACCCATATAAAGAAATGTAAAAAATTTTAAGGCTCTCAAGACTTTTAACAACATAAAAAGCCATTTTTTTAATAAAAGCATTTTTTGGTTGTGAAAAAAGTAAATAAAAGTTTAAAAAAACAAACTTTAAAAGGGTATAAAAAATTGGGGAAAAATTGTAGGGATCCCTATGAAAGTTACCCTGTCATTTATTCCAGTGAATAAGGGGATAAAAATTTTAAAATCGCAAAAAAAATAAAATTAAATTTCCCTCCACTTTTTTTTTAAAATTTCTGTGAAATACCCTTAAAGGGGGTAAAAATTTCCCCAAAATTGTTTTTTTTAGGGGTCTAGTTTCTTAGTTTGGGCTTTTTAAGGGTTTGGTTTTAATCAAAAAGGGGCCCCTAAAAAGCCATGTCAAAAAGGGCCCTAGCCCACTCCATAAAAAATTATTTTGCAAATTTTTTTCTTTGAAAATTTTAAAAAAATGACTATTTAAATTTTCAAATTCCACATTTGTTTTTAAAAAAAAAAAAAAAATGATGCCAACCTTAAAAGCAGACTTTATCCCTAGATGTTATTTTTAAACAAATTTTTTAAGGGAAAAAAATCTGTCTTACACCCGAAATTTTTAAAAATTTGGGAAAATTTTCCAAATTTTTCATTATTTTTTTAAACAAATAAACAAGGATTGTATTGACCAAAATTTTTCCTTACAAAATTAAAGAAACTTTGATTCCACGAAAAACATTTAAAAGGGACTTTGGATAGGTTAAAGGGGTAAAAAATTTAAATTTTCCCCCAAAAAGTGACAAAAGTCGATTTTTAAAAAAACGGGCTCAGTGGGGAAGGGCCCAAAAAACTGGCCCCGGTGGAAAGGGATTTTAAAAAGCACAAGGTCGGCCAATAAAAATTACTTTATTGATTACAACATAGTGTGGCCCCCAACCCAAAAAGCCTATCAAAAATAAAGGTATGTTCACACCTTTATGCTAAGCAAGCAGACTTGTACAACAGAAAAACTGAGTAAATATTCACTAGATCAGTTCTGTAAGCCATGAGGAAATTGTGGAAATTTTAAAATTTTTGGGTCCCTTAATTTCTTCTTTATGAAAAAAGAAAGGGTGACAGTATGAATTCTGGTGTTTTAAAAGACCAAACTTCCTTTAAAAGCTCTAAGGGAGTGTAAAAGGGACCCTAGTGTAAGAACCCCCCCCCCCCCCCGTTCTTTTGCTTGGGCCCTTTCATCCGGCGCAGGGCTATGCCAATACAACGAGTCTGGCCCCGGCACCACCTTTTTCCCCGGTCTGGGGTGTTCTTCTGCCCGGGCATACTTTCAGGACAGGGTTTTAGAGCAAAAACCACAAATCTGGGTCAGACCCACCTTTACCCTGGCTGGCTGTTCTTTTGCAGGGCAAAACTACAAGCCCCAAATTAGTGCCAAAAACCCAAATTCCGGCTCAGGCTCCACCTTTTTCCTGGTCTGGGTGTTCTTTCCCGAGGTTTATTTTCATACAGGGATTGGGAAGCCAATATGAAATTTGGCCCGGCACCCCCTTTTCCCTTTTGGTTCCGGTGTTCTTCTGCAGGTCATAAATAAGGGCCCGGGTTTAAAGGAAAATGACAATCTGGCCCCAGGCACCACCTTTACCCCCGGGCTGTTCTTTTTGGAAAGGGCATAAAATACAGGGGAAATGTTTTGCCAATACCACAAGTCTGGCCAGGCACCCCCCTTTTCCTGGTCTGGGGTTTTTCTGCAGGTCAAACATAAAGGGCTGCGTAGAAACCAAAATTAAAAAGTTCTGGCCCAAAGGGACCCCTTTACCCCGGTTTTGGCTGTTCTTTTTGCCCGGTCATACAACAGGCGCAGTCAGGGTCGGACTGGGGGGTTGGGGGGCCCCCGGGGATTGATCTTGGGGGGCCCACCTTTTTACATTTAAAATATTACCGGCCCCTCGGACTTAAACGCGCCCCTTTTAAACCCCCCCCAAACAGTGTTTTAAACAGAACTGTATTGGGGTATTTTCCCAAATTTTGTCACACATTTGTCATCATTTGTAAGCCTTTTCATAGAAAACAGGGGTAAGTTGCTCCCTTCCCCTTTTCCCCCTCCCACCCCCCCCCATACAAAATCCCCCTCCACCACATACAAAAGACCTCCTCCCCCCCTTACAATTAAACCCCCCCCCCACAAACAATATCCCCCCCCACCCAATACAATATCCCCCCCAAAACCCCATACAAACCCCCCCCAAACCCCCATACCCAAAATCCCCCTTGACCCCACATACAATATTCCCCCCCCACCCACATACAAAATTCCCCCCCCTCCCCGTTTTTCCCTTTGGGCACGCAAACCCCCCCAAAACCCCCAAAAAAAAGACACCAGCAAAAAAGTAAAAATGTAACCCCCTATCACGGGGCCAAAAGGGACACATGTACGCTGGATTTTTTCCGGCCCGATAAAACCTACAAAAACCACCAAAATAAGCTCCAACACCATAAAGGGAAACCTACAACTCCCCATTAGAGACCCCAAAAGAGGTCGGGCACCAAGGGTCAGGTATAACCCACAAAACCACCATATAGAGACCACTAAGGGTCAGACACCAGCTCAGGTATAACCCCCCAACACCCCCCATATAGAGACCCCATTTGTGGTTTAGACACCCCTCAGGTCACATTTCGGAATCAGCACTGGGTCCAATATAGAATTTTAAAAAAACCCCCGCATGAGGTAATCACCGGGGGGAAAGTCCCAAACTGAGGAGTCCCTTCTCTCTTTCATGAGGTTTTGGGGTTCCCCACACCCCCTTTTTTTCCTTCTGGCCCTTTTTCCCTTTTCCCACAACCCCCCATGATGACTTGTCCCCGGGCCCCCAAATCCATCCCTGCAGAAATTACACACAAATTTTTTCCCTTTGAATCCTCAATTTTTCCGCAAAATTTCCCTTTTCCTATTCCCCCCCTTTTTTACAAACCCACCCAGGGTGAGGGGAGCGGGTACAAAACCTAACTTAGAGGCCTAGTATCCCGAGGGGGTTTGGGGGGGTTGGGGAAAAAAAAACTAACCCCCGGAGATAAAGCCACAACAAAGGGGTTTCCCGCCCCCTTTTAAAATTTTAAAACACCAGGGGAGGGAGGGAAGACCCTGGTAGATAGGCAAAAAGGCAAGGGGCCCCAGTCTGTAGGGGGGGGGTGGGTTTCCCCCCAGGTTTGGTAAAGCTTTTAGGTAGTTTTGGGTCCCCCCTTTTTTTAGGCTGCCCAAGGGGAGTAAACTAGGATTTGGGGGTTCCCTGAAGAAATATACAGGCATTTAAGGCCCCCTTTTGGTATTTTTTCAGGCAGTTAAAAGGGGTTTCCTTTAAGGGAGTGTGAGGGAAATCATGCCCCCCCCCTTTTTGCTACTGTGGAGGGGCAGGGCCCCTTTAGTTTTTTGGTACCAAAGGCCCCCCTTTTTAGTCAGGGCCCCCTGTAGGTAGTCCAAAGGGGTCCCTTTTTTGGAAATCAGGGGCCCCCCTTGTAGTCAGGGGCCCCCCTGGGAGGTATTTATTTCCCCCCTTTTTGGTACCAGGGTCCTTTTTTGTAAATCAGGGCCCCCTTTTGGTTCCCCAGGGGCTCCCTTGTAGTCAGGGGCCCCCCTTGGTTTTTTCAGGGCCCCCCCCTTTTAAAGGGGGGCCAAAGGGCCCCCTTTTTTTTAACCAGGGCCCCCTTTGTAACCAGGGGGCCCCAACCCTTTTAGGCCAAAGGGCCCCCCTTTGTAATTCCCGGGCCCCCTTTGTAGCCAGGCCCCCCCCCCTTTTTAGCCAGGGACCCCCCTTTTGGGGGCCAGGGGGGCCCCTTTTGGGGGGTTTAGGGGGCCCCCTGTAAAGGGAGCCAGGGGCCCTTTTTTATCCCGGGGCCCCTTTTGGGAGTCGGGGCCCTCTTTTTGGGGAGCCAGGGGGCCCCCTTTTTGGTAGGCCCGGGACCCCTGTTGGTAGCCCCTTTTGGATCCCTTGTAAACAGGGACCCCTTGTTTGTCAGGGCCCCTTTTGCAGCCAGGGGCCCCTTTTTTTCAGCCAGGGGCCCCCCTTTGGGGTTTGCCAAAGGGGGCCCCCTTTTTTACCGGGCCCCCCGTTTGTTTAAGCCCCCCCCTTTTTTTTCCCGGGACCCCCCTTTGGGAACCCAGGACCCCCCGGGCCCAAACCCCCCGTATCGGGGGCCCCCCCCTTTTTAAACCCGGGACCCCCCTTGTACCCGGGGGCCCCCCCGTAGCCAGGGGGGCCCCCTGTAAACCGGGACCCCCCCTTTTATTTAAGCCCCCCCTTGTAGCCCGGGGACCCCTTGTAACCAAGGGGGCCCACTTGTAGCCAGAGCCCCCCCTTTTAACCCAGAGCCCCCCCCTTGTTTTCCAAGACCCCCGTAGTCAGGGGCCCCCCTTTATAATTTTTGGGGCCCCCTTGTTGCCAGGGAACCCCCCGGGAGTCAAGCCCCCCCTTTTTTCCATGGGGCCCCCTGTAGGCCGAGCCCCCCCTTGTAAACCCGGGACCCCCTGTAGTCAGAGCGCCCCCTGTTTGCCAGGGGCCCCTTTGTAGCCAGGGCCCCCCTTTAGCCCGGGACCCCTTAGCAGGGAACCCCCTTGTAGCCAAAGGGGCCCCCTGTTAAATCAGAGCCCCCCCCTTTTTTAGGGTGGGGCCCCCCCTGTAGTCAGAGCCCCCCCCCTTGTAGCCAATAACCCCCTGTAAGGGCAGAGGCCCCCCCGTTTTAGCCAGGGGGCCCCACCTTTTTAGCCAAAAGGGCCCCCCCCCCTTTTACCCGGGGACCCCTTAGGTAAACCAGGGACCCCTTTTGGGACCAGGGGGGCCCCCTTTTGGTAGCCCGGGGACCCCTTTTAGTCAGGGCCCCCTTTTGCAGCCCCGGGGCCCCCCCCTTTTTTTCCAGGGGCCCCCCTTTTTTCCAGGGGCCCCCCCTTTGTAAACCAGGGCACCCCCTTTTAGCCGGGACCCCCCTTTTTTTAAACCAGGGACCCCTTGGGAAATCCCGGCCCCCCTTGTAGCCAGGGGGCGCCCCCGTAGTCCCCAAGGGGGCCCCCTTTTAGCCAGGGAAACCCCCTTTTTTTAAAACCGGGACCCCCCTGTAGCAGAGCCCCCCCCTTTTAAGTGGGGACCAACCCCGGAGTCAGGCCCCCCCGTTTGCCAGGGGCCCCCCCTTGTTGCCAGGGCCCCCTTTGTAGCCAGGGACCCCCCTGTATCATGGACCCCCTGTTTTCAAACCCCCCTTGTAGCCCGGGACCCCTGGTTAAATCAGGGGCCCCCCCTTGTAGCCAGGGGACCCCCCCTTTGCTGCCCGGGACCCCTGGGAGTCAGGGGGGCCCCCTTGTAGAAAGGGGGCCCCCTTTTAGTCAGAGCCCCCCCCCCTTGTAGCCGGGGCCCCCCTTTGTCAGAGCCCCCTTGAGCCGGAGACCCCCTGTTTTTAGGCCCCCCTTGTAGCCCAAAAAACCCCCTTTAGTCAAAGGGCCCCCGTTTTGGGGGCCCCCTTTTAGTCAGGGCCCCCCCTTTTTAGCCAGGGGCCCCCTTTTTGTCCCGAAAACCCCCCCCGTTCCAGGGACCCCCGTAGGGCGGGGCCCCCCTTGTTAGCCAGGGAAACCCCCCGTAGTTTAGGGCCCCCCCTTGTAAAAAGGGACCCCCCCGTAGTTTAGAGCCCCCCCTTGTAGCCAGGGGGCCCCCTGTATTCAGGGCCCCCCCTTTACCCGGGGCCCCCTTAGTCAGGGAACCCCCCTTGTAGCCAAGGACCCCCTGTAGTCAAGCCCCCCCGTAGTCAAAAATGGGCCCCCCCCCCCTTGTAGCCAGGGGCCCCTGTAGGAAAAAAAAAAAAAAAAAAAAAAACAACAACAGGGCCCCTTACCTGGGACGGGCTCCCTGCTCCGGCCCCCTCCCAAGGGGCCGGCCCGGGTCCGTACCTTGCCCTGCCCCAAAGGGGGCCCCGGTGAAGTGGGACGTCACCGGGTCGCCTACGTCAGCATTTGGGGCCGGGGGGCCCCGGGAGGCTGAAGGGGCCCCCGCTCTTCAGCCTGCCAGGGAGAGCAGCGGTGCCAAAACGCTAGTGGCGTGTGCTTCCCCTTTACCCCCACGCACCCCCGGGTTTCGGGGGAAAATTAGTCCCCCCGCTAGGGCCGGGCTCTGGGCGCCGGAGGCGGTGGAACGCTATGGGCCCGGGAGCCAAGGGGGGCCGGGGGTGGGTAACGGGCCCGGGAAGTGACGGGACGGCCCCCCGGGGGCCCCCAGGGGGCTCGGGGGGGGCCCACCGGGGGGGTTCCCCCGGTTCCCCCCCCCGGCCCCGTCCAAGCCGGGGGGGGCCCGTTAAATGCCAATTTCACAAGTCCCGGGTCAGGCACCACCTTTTTTCCCCGGGGTTGGGTTTTTCTTCTGCAGGTCATACAACAGGCACAGTCTAGTGCCAATACCACAAGTCGGGGCCAGGCAACATTTTTTCCCTGGTGGGGCTGTTCTTCTGCAGGTCATACATACAGGGTAGTGTAAGCCAATACCAAAGTCTGGTCAGCAACATCTTTCCCCTGGTTGGCTGTTCTTTCGTCATACTAGGGGGCTCAGTCCATCGAAAATTTAGCCGGGCACCACCTTTAATTGGTTGGGCTGTTTTAACTGTTTGCACCTTAATTTGGCACAAAAAATTTTTAAATTGTTTATTTCTTTAATGTGGTGGACAACCAAATGGCCCAAAACGGCCATTAAAAATGTTTTGACATTACAAACATTATCTCGCCAAAAATTTGGGTGCCCCCTTCAACATTTTTTTTGCTCAAGTACCCCAAAAAACGGGCGCGCCGTTATACTTACATGTCCCCCAAATTTTCCCTTTTCCCTCCCCTATTTTTTTTTTTTTAAACCCCTTTTCAATGGGAAAAAAAAAAAAGTTCGAAGTGGAAATATGTGTAAACCAAAGGGTTTTTGCCATTTCTTCCTCTGACATGCTCTTAAAAATTCGAATAATTGTTTCCTTTTTAAAGGGGATTTAAGTTTGCGAGTGTCATCCAAAAATTTAAATTTTTCGGAAGTTTTGTACATGATATATTCGGGGGTAGGGTTGCAGGTTAAAAAAACTCTTGATATTATATTTATGAGGTTCCATAATACTGATGAAAGAATTGCTTTTAACAGCATACTTGCAAACAGTGAAGCACTGGCCACCGCAAGAGAAAAATTCCTTTTTCGTCAACAGATTCCCGAGCAAATTTACCTGACATCGCTGGGAGATATAATGTTACCCAGGGTTCGCCCTTTCTTTGCTACACATTGCACTCCCTGTTTGAGAATATCTCTTAATTTATTGTCACTATTCAAAATCAGAAGATATTTGTGAAAAATTATTTTAATGTAATCAAAGTCAGTGCTATAGGAAATGAAAAAATATAAATTTTTTTGTATATTGTTTTTATTACCCATGTTTTTGTCACAAAAAGGAGGTGTTCTTTATAATTTGGTTTTTTTTTACCCCTTATTTAAACCCCAACTTTATATCCCTTTTGGGGGACCCTGTTTATAAACTGTTTACTTTTTTTAAGAAAAGTATTTTTTAACCTAAAATACTCTAATTTTTTAAAATTGACAGTGGGAAAAACAAAATTGGAAAACCTTTTTTTGGGTGACAAAATGGGGTGCCAAAAAACAGCTTTCCCACCTGTGTTTGAATTTATAATTTGATATCTAATCTGGCCCATCTCAAAAACTTAAAAAGGGAGTTTCCAAAAAATTAATCATTTGAATTTGTGTATTAGCAAAAGTCCAGTGTGGATGCCACAGGACCCTTCCAAAACACTATCAATCATGATTTTTGCCTACAGACCCCCAGTTTTGAGTTTTGGGGTCCCCCGGCCAGGGCTTCAACAAAAACTTTTTTTTTCCCGGGATTTTCATTTTTTTTTTCTTTCAGCAGGGGTAAAACACTGCATACCCCTTCAACCTGCCCTTTTTAATTTGTTTCCCTGGAAACGCCCATAGCCCATGCCCCTCCAGCACTCACTTTTAACTTTTTCCTTCAAGCCCTTTTTTTTTTGATTAACCCCCTTGTTTTCCCAATGGCCCTTTTGTTCTTCCCCCTATCATCTTTTTTCCGGTCGTTTAAAAAATTTTCCCTTCATTACTCCTTCCCGGGCTTTTACTGGTAACCCTTGTTGTGCTTTTGGGTAGTTTTTTTACCCCCCTTGTTTTACCCTGTTATCGATTTGGCTACTTTCCCGACTTTTCCTCTTTTGTGATTCTGTCGTTTCCCCCCGACGGGTTGTTTGAAGGGTTTTTTTTGAACTTTCGTTTTTTGTTTTACTGTTTGTTTTGTCGTTCTTGCGTATTGCCCTTCATTATGTATTTTGCAGTCTTCATTTGGGGGCCGCCCTTTGTTAAAAATTTGGTCCCCCCAAAAAAGGCAACGGAAAGGGGGCAAGGGAAAAAGCATCGGGGCCTCACTCTGCCCCTGTATCAAACTCTGTCCCCCTGCCCGGGTTCCTTTTAAATTAGGTCATAAATATAGCGCCAATCCCATATAAGAAAAAAAAACGGATTATTTTTTTTAAAAGAAAAAAAAATTTTTCTAAAAAAAGCCGTAATAAATTTTTTTTATAAAAAAGGGGGAAAATTTTTTTCCAAATTTGGGGCTTATTCAGTTTGAAAATTTTTTTTTACAAAAAAAATTAGTTTTTTGAAAAAAAAGAAAAGTAAGAACCATAAAAAAAATTTGGGGAGATTTCACGGAAAAGGCCCAAAATTTTTTTTAAATAAAAAGTCAAAAAAACCCCAATGCAAATTAAAGGGGCATGCTGGGGTAACCCCCGACCATCAAAGGAAAAGAAAACAAAAGCCCCAGCCTTTTAAAAATGATAAAGGGTTTTTTGAAAACCCTTTTGTTTCTACCCTTGCAAAAAAACTTGGACTTTCGGGTAACAAGACCTGAAAAAAAATTCCCCCCTTTAAAACCCCACATACACTGTTTTCAATTCCAAAAAAATAATGGGTCCATTTAAAGGGGGGGAAAATATCCTTGTGGACTTTTGAAAGCTATTAAATATACAGATTATAGGATGTTCAATGAATATGTAATCAACAATTTTTTGAGGGAGTAGTCCCAAACTTAAACCTTACTCAACTAAATTTCTGAGTGATTTTTGGAACATAGTTGTGGGATCTGATTGTAGCCTGCTCTATGTGGAGGTATTGTTCAGTATTGACAAAACCAGAGTATTGTATAGTTCTAAAATTTTTGAAAAAACATTGAGTCCCCCCTTTTCTGCTTGTTTAAAAATTAAAAATTTTTTTGTTCTTTTTACATTTTTTACCTAATTGTTTGTTTTGGACAAATAAAATTTTTGGGCCCCAGTTAAAAACCCTAATTTTTAGCTCCTTTCAATAAAATCGAAAAAACCCCAAGTACCCGACATCCCCTTAAAAAACGAGTAGGGACTGTAGGGTTTTTTTTCTTAAAATTGAATATGTAAGGGAAGTCGGAAACAGGGTTCAGTATATTTAATTTAAAATTTAAAACCCGGGAAATTTTTTTTTTCCCTATTGGATGTGCAGGAAGGGGTTTTTTAAATTTGCTTTTTGTCTGTTAATAAGATTTCCCTAATTTTCACTTCATGTCTGCTGTGGGATTCTGGAACTTGCAAACCACAAACTACTATCTTGCGGGGAAAAGTGGGAAATAAAAAATGCCCCCATTTCTCCATTTAAAAATCCCTTTTTTAACTAAAGGGCAGGTGTAAGTCGGGGCCCGGGGTAAAATCGGGGTGCCTATACTTTTTCCTAGTATTTTTTGGGAAAAATCCGCATTTGGGGTTAAACATTGTTACGATCAGGGGGGTGGATCCACTGGACCACCGCAAAGGGGATGGCGTAAGCCCCCACCAGGGGGTGGGAAAACTAAGTGGGACCCTATTCCCCAGAGCCCCCCGCCCCCGCGGGATGGGCTTGCTGCGGGGGTTTTCCCCCAAGGGCACTACCCCTGGCGGGGGTTGCTGCCTGGCGGGCCAAAAAGTGGGGAGGTTAAAAGTAACGGCAGGGGAGGCCCCATGGTCGTAGACGGCAGGAGGGCGGAAAGGGGGCTCTGGTTCGTAACGGTAGAAAGCAGGAGGTCAGGGCAGGCGCAAGGTTTCTAGACGGTAAACATAAGCAGGAGTCGGTACACAACGGTAAGGCAAGACAGGAACGCTCGGAACCTTTCACCATGGACTATACACCAAGGATCCGGCGAGGGCCGTCAGGAAGTGGCTGGACTAAATAGGAGCAGTGCCTAGCAATGAACCAATTACCGGCGCCCTCCCCTTTAAATTCAAATTGCCGGCGCGCGCCCGCCCCTAGGGGCGGAGCTACGCGCCGGGGATCGGACACAGACTGAGCAGGAGCGCGGCCGGGTAAGTGAGCGCCGGAGGGGACCGATGCACGAGCGGACTCCGAACCCGACATGCGGGACGGGGCTCCACTGGGAGCAGGGGCACGCGCGCCTGCGACCCGGAACAGTGGCGCGGGAGTCCGTGACAGTACCCCCATTTGTGCCCCCCCTTGGGGCCCACTCTCTTACTGGAGAAAGAAATCTCTGATGAGGCTGCGGTTTTAGGATATTCTCCTCCGGCTCCCAAGAACTCTCTTGGGCCCCCAAGCCCCTCCAGTCCACCAGGGAAGTATCCGCTTTCCCCTAGTTCTCCTTATGCCCAGAATTTCCTTGACCCCGAAGACATGGGCGCATCACCACAGATGGGGAGGGACGGCCTTCTGGAAAAATGTATAAGGACCAGAGGTTCAATAAGGAGACATGAAACGCTTGGAGATTCTTTTCGTAGGGGGGAGCCAGAGTTTGTATGCTACCGGGTTGATGCGCTGATGACCTCAAAGGGTCCCAGGAAACGGGGCCCCAGTTTGTAACCATCTTTAAAGCGGACATATCTAACAAGCCACCCCTTTTCACCGGAAAAAAAGGAGGGGATTCTTTTTCTGCTTAGCTTTCATGGCTGGACCCGGGAGCAGCATGAGGGGCGGGACCAGAGGGCCCTCATGCTTGAACCAGTGCTCCGCCCCCGGGAACCTCGAGGATACCAGGGGGGGGAGAAGGGCGGGGGGGAAAGCCATACACAAAGTAAAGGGGGGGGGCCCCCCCGGCTCAACCAAGGGATTTAAAAAGAAAAATTCCCCCCCAGGGCAGCAAATTGCCCAATCATCTTGGCGTGCCAAAAAGAAATGAGAAGGTAACACCCCCAGCCCTGGTTGACCCTCTCCCCTGGCCTTCGCTGCGGGTGGTAGCCAGAAGAAAGTCGAGCTTCCCCTGAAGTTGTTGCCGGGCCCCCAAAACCTGGAGACAAATTGAACCCCCCGGTTCCGAGACAATTTTGAGGGAGTCCATGCGGGGAAACAGGAGGAAAAATAGTCGCCAGGGGAGGCAATTGGCAGCCCGGCAACGGGCGAAAGCGCCATTTTTAAAAATGATCTGAATCCCCCAAAAAATTGGTGTTGCCAAACGGGGATTTTCGTTTTTAAGTCCTCGAAATTTTTGGCCCGGGGTTTGCGGGAAGGGGAAGGGCTAAAGTAGGCCCCGGCGTGACGTGGCGTTTTGGGTTGCGGGCACGGGGAGTCCCCAAGACGAAACAATCCTTAACCCTTTTTTCCAGTTCGGGCCCCCAAAAAACCCCGGGATATAGGCAAAAATTTTTCGGGCGCCGGGATGGCCAGCCACCAATGAGCAATATCCCAATTAGGATACGTCTGCGGGAGCAGGGCGAAAAAAGTCCTTCCGGGGAGGAACCCTTTGGGGGTTTCACTGGCGCCCCCAGATGGGGCCCCTTGGGGAAAAAAGTGCCAGGAAGTATCTTCCCCCACCAGTCGGGGGCAGGGGAGAGGGCATCAGCTCTACTTTTCTCGGGGCCTTTAAGGGGATCAAAAAACGAACAGGGGGAAGAAAAGCACCACCTACCTGGCGGGGGAAAGTCGCTGGCCGTCTAAAAATTTTGGAGGTTTTCTTGGGTCCGAGAAGAACGGGGGGGAAACGGGCCCCCCAGCAGATAACGCACTCCTCCGGGCCAATTTTATGGCTATACCCCCGGGGGTCGCCAAGGAATTTTTTCTCAGCCGACAAAAAATTTGGAGAAGAACCACACTTTACATTCCTACCCTGGGCCCTTTTTGCGTAAAAAACCCATTCGGCCCCAAAATTTAGGCATTCCCCTCCAGGTAGGGTTTCGAAACCCGGAGTGCAAGGGATAGACCCGAAAAAGGCGGACTTGAGCTTCGAAAACGCCTCCCGGGGCCTTTACCGGCCACCGGGATTGGCTTTTTTTCTTGGTGAGGGCTTCAAAAGGGGGCCCCCGCATGGGGAAGTGGGGAATGAACGGCGATAGTAGTTGCAGAACCCCAAAAAACCTGGATTGCCCGAGGCCCAAAGGGGCGGGCCACTGCAAACACAGCAATATTTGCTGGATCCATCCGGGCCCTTTGGGCCCAGATGACTTTCCCCAGAAACGGGAGGCTAGTCGATGGAAGAGCACTTCCCCAGCTTGGCGTAAGGTGGTTCTCCCCGGGGCTCCAGTACCTGAGAACATCGCAAAAGGGGGGTCTCGAGGTCAGGAGAAAACCAGGGTGCATCCCAAAGGGAGATCACCACGCAGGTGGGAGGGGGTCCCCAAGACGTCATTCCTACTCCTGAAAGACGGCGGGAGCATTCACAGTCTGAAGGGGACACCAGTACTCAAAAGTGCCCCTCCCCCGGTGTTGAAGGCCTCTTCCATTCGTCCCCTTGCGGATTCGGACCAAGTTGTAGGCCCCCTCAATCCAACTTTAAAAAAACTTGGCCCATCAGGGGGCAAACGTTCCTTTATCAAGGGAGGGATACCCCTTTTTCACCGTGCGTTCAACCCTTTTGTCACAGGGGCCCTAAGGGACCGCCCTTCTTCTCACAAAAAGAACCCGCACCCGCGGGGGAAAAGGATTGCGGGGTGAACCCCCCCGAAACCCTGGATGTACCCGGGCTTTGGGGGTCTCAGGGAAACCACAGGGGTAGACTCGGCCTCGGGGAGGACTGGACTGGCAATAAATCAATTGGGCAATCTATGGCGATCGAGGCAGACTCTCGGCTTTTCTCTCAGAGAAAAACATCGGGACCCAGATATTCGGGGGGCAGCCCGGCAGCGGGCTCCGAGGGTTTTTTCAGAGCAGGGAACACCCGGCGGGTGCCCCCAAACAACGCCCCCAACTGGGGCCCCAAAGAATCACCCCTATAACCCCCGGGAAGGGGAAATGGCCGTAGCCCCGGGGTCCGAGGGGACCTGACAGAAACGAGGCAACACTAGAAGGGATTTTCTTTCCATGCAAGCCCCCACATGGAGGGAAAATGGTTTGGGTTTGACGAACTGGATGGTGTCCTAAGCCTCCCGCTAAAGGATGAGATGAAAGCAGTTTCTCCAGACGTACCACGGGAAAGCCGTTTCGCTTCACTAGGGCTGGTGGTTAAGTTGGGCGGGGGGCCCGGTCCAAAATCCCGGGAAACCCCGGGAACGGGGAAAACCTAACTTGACCGATTTTACAGGCATAAACAGGCGTGGAGAGGAGGAGGTTGCACCTAGGAATGCCTCTCCTCCGATCCTAGGTGCGGGAGTTTCCAGCAGGCGGGGACGCAGGGGGCCCAATTTTTTTCCCAAAAAGGGTCCGGGTTTCCCGAAAGAGGCACAAGTTTTTTTGCCGATGCTGGAAACCCCCTGTTCGGGAAAGACGAGCCGATCAATTTGCTTGGGTTTCCCTCGGTGGGGGGTTGGTGGTGTGGGCAGGGGGCCCTTTGGGAAACCCAACCGGTGCCAGGCGAGGAAACCAGCGGGGTTTGGGGCTGACAGATGCTCTTGCCAAATTTTCTTCCCCCCCGTTTCAAGGAAGCGGATTAAAATGCGGTTGAAACCGGTTCGGGTTCAGGGAGGGAAAAACGGAAGGTCTCTAGCCCGGGACGTCCTTAACTTTGGCTTGAGAGCCCTTTCTTAAAGGTAGCACACAAAACGCGGTCATTCCAAACAGTTCGGAGGCCAGGGTCGGAACTGTACGCGTATTTTCCCTACATCAGGTCCCCCGGGCGAAATTTTTTAGGGGGCTGCCCAAAGGGGAGGGGGCCCGGGCTGGTTCCCAAAGACTTGCGGAACTCGCTGAGAAATTACTGTAGATCCCCCGGTCACGGGAAATCGTTTCGGGGTTCCCATAGAGGTGTAGCCCATGCCGGGGTTTTTCCCGGACAGGAGACTGACCACGAAAGCCACCTTTTGCAAAGCTCGGGACGGAACCCGATCAGTCATTTAGCTCCACGTGATAGAGCCCTTGGGGGGTGAAAAAACCCTGCAAGTTTCAGGTCTCCGTCGAACTTGGACGGGACGACGGCGAAGCTTTGGGGCCCCCCCAGAAACCACCGGAACCGTAGGGCCGGGAAAAACCCCCGGGGGCAGGCGAAGCCCGCTGCTGCTGGCGGTGACGATTGCTGCCAAAAATGGTGGATAGTGGGTGAGTTGTGCGGGGCCCGTTGACCCCAGTTGGGTGAGACTGGCGAGCAAGAGGTCGTTTAGACCCCCAGGGTGGGTAAAAGGGACCCTTTGGGGGGATCCCTGGCCGGTTTCCTACTGTTACATCAGGAGGTGGTCCAATGGACCACCGGGAGGCGTTTGGGGTAAAGCCCCACCGGGGTGGAATCCCTTTTTTGGGGCCCCGGGATTTTACCAGGGGCCCGCCCCAAAGCGGGGAAAGGTCTTGCTGCGGCGGGTTTTTCCAACCCGGTCACTACCCCTGGCGGGGGTTTCCCGCGGGGGCGGCCAAGAGTGCGAGGTACAGTAACGGAGGCAGGGTCGGGTTGGGCAGGCCCGGAGGGCGGACAGGTGGGGCTTGGTTCGTAGCGGTAACAAGGGAGGAGGGCAGGGCAGGCGGGAAAGGGTTTGTAACGGAAACTTTAAACAGGGGGGTCGGTACAAAGGTAAGGAAGACAGGAAAGTTTGGGAAAACTTTCCCATGGGGGGATACACCCAAAGGGTCCGGGGAGGGCCGGGAGGAAGTGGCCGGACTAAATAGGAGCAGTGCCCGGCAATCAACCAATTACCCCCCGCACTGCCCCTTAAAATTAAATTGCCGGGGACGCGCCCCCCGCCCCGGGGGCGGGGCTAAAGCACCGGGGCCGGACACAGATGAGCAGGAAACGCGGCCCGGGGGAAGTGAGCGCCGGAAAGGGGGCCGATGCAAGGGGGACCACGCCGAGTGCGGGACGGGGGTCCCCGGGGAACAGGGGGACGGGGGGTTTCCTGCGACCCGGGACAGTGGTCGCAGGGGTGTCCGTTTACAACAAAGAAAAATTTAGATGATGTCGGCTTTTAGTTCCCCCTCCCTCCTATTCCCGGTTTTTGAAAATATACATAAAAATTAAACCCGTTTATGAAAATAACCCAAACCCCCAAAAAATTTTTGATTAGAGGGGGGGTTTTAAAAATCACATTTAATAATCTGAGGGTTTTCAGTAGTGTCCCCTGTAGAAATTTTCCCCTTGATTTGTTAACAGGCGTAAATCACTATAAATTTTTGCCCTAAAATATGGCTATGGAATTTTAATTGCTGAAAAATGTTTTAAGATTTTTATATTTTACAATAAAAGTTGTGGATACCCATCATTATTCCTATTTGGAATAGGACTGTTTTTGTACATTGTGCCGCCTGGGCCAGGAGGGAAGATGGGTTATCAATAAGACTGAAGTTCCTGAATGTTGAGTACACTTATCTATATACAGTGGGTTGCAAAAGTATTCATATCCCTTGAACTGTTCCTCATTTGTAAACATTACAGCCACACACAAATCTATTTTATTGATATTTAATGTGATAGAGCATCACAAGTAGAGATGGGCGAATCGATTCTAACAAAGTGGAATTCGTTTAGAATTTCAGGAAAACTTCGGTTCTGTACGAAGTCGAAGTTTGGGGTACTTCGGGTGAAGGAAGTGTGCTTTTGATTGATAAAATGGCTGCGAGCACATGGCGCTACATGGGGCAAAGCACTCTGGGAGGAAGAAGGGCATAGCCTGCATGACATGTGCAGAGATGAAGCCAATCAGAGACCGGCGGGATTCTGTGACGTCACTGCACTATATAAGTCCGGGCGCGATGCCGGGAGCTCACACTCCTCTCACTGTACTGATCAGGGAATGTGCTGCCGCGGCTGATTTTTATACAGCGATTTTTGTGGGGTGTCTCAGCTTGTCTCAGAGACTGTTCTCTTAATGTTCTAGTTCTGATTTTTTAGGGTATTGGATCTGAAATCCAGTGTGCGTCCACTGCAGCTGCATATACATTCAATATCCAAGTGGGATCTAAGCCAGTTCCTGTTGTATTCATTTAAAAAAACAGCGTTTTACAATACAAATACCACTTTATTTTTGGCTGCTCAATTCTATTGCGCAATTTACATCCAGGGGTTAATTAAGCGTTGTTTTGCTGGTGTGCTGACCCCAAGAAACCGTCATTTTCAACGCCAAAATAATAAATATCTCCTGGAGCATAATTCACAAGCGACGGTTACTTACACTTTTATCTCTTGGTGTGTGGCGTATAAACCACGCAATTGGAACACGCTACAAAGCTACTAGTTTGTGGTGGCCCAATTGTTTGGCGCAATTTACATCCAGCGGTTAATTAAGCATTGTTTTGCTGGTGTGCTGACCCCAAGAAACTGTCATTTTCAACGTCAAAATACATAATTTTTTCCTGTAGCATAATTCCAAGCGAAGGTTTAAATTTCAATTTTATTCTTTTTTTCTAAAACCCAATTGTAACAGCTACAAAGCATATTTTTGTGGGGGCCCAATTGTTTGGCGCAATTTTCATCCAGGGGTTAATTAAACGTTGTTTTTGCTGGGGTGCTACCCCCAAAAAACCGTCATTTTCAACGCCAAAAACAAAAATTTTCCTTTCATAATTCCAACAAAAAAAAATTTTTTTTTTTGGTGGGGGTAGAAAACACCAATTGTAAACGCCCAAAAAAAAGCTACTAATTTGTTGGGGGCCCAATTTTTTGGCGCAAATTTTCTCCGGGTTAATTAAGCTTGTTTTTCTGGGTGCTGACCCCCAAAAAACTCATTTTTAACGCAAAAAAAATTTTTTCC